>VVHJ01013814.1:5055-35521 GCA_015107715.1 Tylochromis polylepis | reverse complement strand
CCACACTGAGAGTGGGTGAGGAACCACAGTAAACATTCTTGCAATGGGTGTGCCATCATGGAGGAGCTGGGAGTTGCTTTTGCAACCTGCAGGAGCTGCAGATACCATCTCATGCTACCGATAGTGACAAGACACCAGAACAAAGCGAAAGTAATGTTGAGGTATGTTGTATAAAGCGCTTTTGAGTGCTCAAGTAGAGTAGAAAAGTGCTATATAAGAACCAGTCCATTTACCATTTAACAGTTTGGAACCATTAGAATTTTGTAACGTTTAAGAAAAACACAGGTCAGCAATGACCCCATCCTGTATGTGGTACTGCTCATATTATCGGCCGATATTTACATTGATTGTTATACATATGTTTTCTGTTAATTGTGACTGTTGACCTGCCATTAACTCATAAGCCTAACTACCTGAATTACTCCTCAGTTATTGATGACATCAAGCACGATTTAAAACTACACATTTACATGGTCACTAAAAGAGGAAAGGGCATGACTTTGAACATTTTGCTACAGGTCAGACACTCTAACCCTCACATTAATATCAATAATGAGAGCTTTTAATTATAAACATAGAAAATAAGATGTAAATGACTGCAAAGGCTTGGTTCTTTGTATTTACCATACAAATGTCTTGAAAGATTCCCCTGTCTCTGCCATCTATTGAGTCCGTCTTTCACCCTCAGTTAATGGTGTAGAACGGTAACAGTGTGCCAGATAGGAAAATAAAAACTTGCGAATTCTTAAAACTTAAATTTAGTCAAAGTAGTCAAAGTAAACTTTATTATCATCTCTGCTATATATGGTACAGTATATAGAGAGATGAGACGACAAGGCTCCAGTTCCATTCAGTGCAAAAACAACAATAAATAAATATAAGAAGAGTGCGAATAAGTATACACTTTAAGGTAAGAAGGATCAGTAACAGTCTAAATTTACAATTTACCGTTGAATGATTTAAAGTCACCTTGGAGTGATTTAAAGTGACCAGCATGAGCAGGATTCTTGATAGTAGTATTTTTCATAGAGCAGCATCTGCATTTACAAAGGCAGCGGTATGTGGAGTGCAATGGAGCCAGTTAACGGTGGGGGAGTGGGGGAGCTGGTAGTGAGTTCAAGAGTCTGATGGCTTGTGGGAAAAAGCTATCTCGCAGTCTGGAGGATCGGGCCCTAATGCTGCAATAGTGTCTGCCGGATGGGAGGAGGGGAAAAAAGTCCATGTGAGTGGTGTGAGGTGTCACGCACGATGCGGGAGGCTGGTGACCGTTTAATGTGCATATCAACATGCAAACGTTGCGTTGTATTTACATGCATAAAAACAGCATGAGTTTACCAACCAGTCTCAATCAGACAGTTTCTATATAAAAATACACAGGAAAAGAAACTGTGGTTTTTATTTGCAATAAATATTTTAATCCATAACCATATAGATGTTACAAATCTTGGTAGCCTAGATATTTTTTTATTGTTTCAACAAAATTGAACCAGTCGCCAAGGAGGAGTTCTAGTGACAACATTATATACAGTCATACCTACATTACGCTCTACATCAGATGTGTTATATATCAACTAGAATCGGCCCACCAAAGACTAAAATCTGGCTTACTGGACGGCCTTGGAAAATATGAAAGAGGGCATAAACGTTAGACTTGAAACTATATTTTCAAAGGTTTTACTGATAAAGACCTCCACCGTGGCTATTCATACTACACCAAAGTAGTAAGAAAGTAATAAGATAAACAATGAAATTACGGAAATCTATGATTTTTACAGCAGGAAATATAAAGCAGATAATTTTTGTTAGTTGGGAGACTGTCCTCTTTGTTTTTAATCACATCACAGTCAGCACAATGAGCTAACAGAACCCTTTCTGTTATTTTACACATTTATTTATTACAGTTTAAGCCCAAAAGCAGCATTTCTTTCTCATGTAGAAAAACTGAAATGCATTACTAAAATTGCACTTCTTTTTTATATTAAATTATCTCCAAACTTCTTTTCACTGACAGAAAGAGTTTCACTGGTCTGCCCCACTTAAGATCAAAGTGGGCTGTATGTGGCCCTGATCTATGTGGTATGACGATGATAGTATTAGTAACTGTTAAATGCACTTTATATAGAGGGACCTGGATTCATTAGAAAATTTATTTATTAGCAATAGTGATAACATGTTAAATAAAGCTTTGTGGACTGTACACGAGAAAAACCTACCAGTGTGTTGTTGAAACACTCTGAGAAGCATTATTATTGTTTCCACGTCAACTTAAAACACATGAAAGCACCAGTCAGAAAAAGACCTCACAGTAGGGAAAATGGGACCATTTGACGCAGAGCAAGAATCCCTGCTGCGCACAAAGCCAGCCAAGCAATGAAGCAATCAAGAACCAGACTTTCCAACATTTCCAGTGTTTGTTATCTTAACTGTCGCTGTCTGCAAATGTCTCTCAAAACTATGTCTGAAAAATGACGTTTTTTCAACACTTTCTCATGGATAAACTGCAAAAAACAAACCCCAACACCCTGTTTTTGACCTTGAAATCTCAGAAAACGTCTTTACTGGCTCGTAATGATGATGTAAAATAGTTACCGTTAAAGAGCGGAATACTTCTTAACATGAAGCCTGATTAATACTAATAAATCTCAAAACTAACGGTTAACTAATTTGTTAAAATTATTAATCATTATTAGTAAATCTGTTATACCTTTTACAAGTTTGTTCAGCACTGTTTTTAAATGTAAATGACTTGATGCTTGCATGTAGTACATGTGCAACCTGTGGCTGATATCCCCTCTCTTTACAGTTGGCCTGGTTTATAGTGCTGAATATCTAAATGAGCTGGCTGCCAGAAACTGGAGGTAACACCATTGATCAGCCATATTTTTTTTTACTATTTTTGCGCTAAATATTACATGTGATATGTCAAAGCCAAGAAAATATTCTTAAGCTTTACTGTTTCTTGCAGGTCCTTTTCTAACTTCCAGTACTTTGATTCCAAGGGCATGTTCATATCTTTGGTTTTCTCAATTCCTCTTCTTCTCAATGCTGTCATTATCGTGGTATGTTTGGCATTTATTCTCAGTATATACCATTTTATTAAAAAATTTTAAAAAAAGTCAAACACTCCCTCACACTTGTTGTGTAATACACTTTGACAGATGGTGTGGGTTTACAGGACCTTTTCCACTATGACTGAACTAAAGACCCTTCAGCTGAAGAGAAAGGCCCGCAGAGAGAAGAGGGAGAAGAATGACTGATCCGTCTCTGCATGTCCGTAAATGGGCTTCATGTGGAGGAATTTGGAAGCTCCGATTTGCTAATCCTGAATTTTGGAAACGGAAAGCTAGTTCCATCTTGTGACTTAAAAAGGATTTTTTTCATTGATGTCGGTAATGTCAGGAATGGGCATCTTTTTTTTTGCTTTGTTTTTTGGCTGTGACTGTTAAAAGCCTCTGTACACTATGACATTTCTGAGGACCAAAGAACACTTACTGTTTTGTATTTAACATTTGAAAGCATGGTAAACTGCACCCCCCTCAAAAAGAATAATGTCGTTTTAATTGCTTAGATGTCTGTGTAAGATTTAAATCTTAATAAAATCAGTGTTGCTGCAGCTTTGTATCCTCGGATTGGTTAAACTTGTCTGACATGTCAAGCAGCTGTGGGAGGTTGGAGGGTCTCTGAAGTCCTATGACCTGTCAGTTAGAGCCTCAGAGGCGGGACGCTCCATGCAGGACGCAATGTGCAATCGGATGTGCTAATCCCTCAGTGCACGACAGGTTTCTTGCAAGCTTCAACTCTCCACACCTCTCGATCACGCCAGGACTCTGCAGGACTTCAAACAGCTCTGAGCAATGCCTCTTTTTCCTCTAGGGATGGGAAAGGCATGAATAGAAATGGCACGATATCACAGTTCACATTGTTTACAAAGTAATTGCACAAAGTTTTATTGTTTATTATTCCCACCTAGGAGAAAATGTAGCCCTCATTGTCATGAAGGAAGCTCAGGTTGAATCTTCAACATTTTAAACTTTTTAAAAGAATTTAAATGCACACTTTTTTCTCCTCGTTAAACCCTGAGGCCTACATTACCAACAATGCATCGCAATTACCAAAATGTGTGTTGTATTACTAGCTATCCCTCTATGCAGTAACACTCCCTAAAATCTGTAATAAGAGTTTAGAAGTATAATAGTAATGTGATTCTTCTCCAGTGTTTTATACATCTAGCTTTTGGTTTCTTCACTTTAAATGTTCTTATGTGTCAAATGTTGATTCATCAGTGGATAACCATTGACGTATGACGCCTGCAGTGATGGATAAAGGTCAATAGATTTAACATGTTTGCTGTTTTGTAGCATGAAAAATTAAAAATTGTAAAAAGCCAGAAACAGCTAAAAATTTCATGTGCAGGTTAGTGGTTTCAGTAAGTGTCTGGGAATGACGGTGCACCACTAGAAGGCAGTATGGGCTAAAATGACATAAGAAGTGGAGCTGTCCATACTTCCAAGAATCATTCCTCTGTCGATGCTACATTTTTATTCATTTTATCGCTGCAAAGATTTGACAAGGTGTTTATCTCGGCTGTGATGTTGTTTTAAATTTTTATTTATATCGCTCATTTGTTTTCCCCCCGCAGATGAATCTTGATATATATTGGCGTGCTTTGCCTGCATTCATCTGTCACCATCTATTAAGTTTTGGCAGTGAGCAGTTGGATCCCTGGAAGTTATCTAAAAGGATGGGAAGGAAGAGGAACGGCCGTATTGCACTGATAAAAGGTGGTGAGTGTGTGGGTGTGCACACGTGAATCGAGATTGGTCAAGACTCCGTCCCTTGTGCTGAAGGCTCCTCCAGGACAGCTGGTGAAACATTACAAGTTGCTCTGTGAAAGCAGGTGTTAAACACACATCTGCTTTGCCTGTGAGACTGCTTATCACAAGACTGTTACTACATTTTGAGGTACACCACAACTGATGCAACCACCTCATCTTATCCAGAGACATGAGTCACATACAACTGATTAATGATTAAGTACCCACCCAAGTTTCAGAAGGCCTTTTTCTTCCGCAGCAGAAGGCTATAGTGAATGCTTTCCCTTGTTTAAAACTGGCTTCAGTTGGTGCGAAATTTGATGCCAAATTCACCAGTTCATGAATCTCACATATGGCTGCTTTCCTTTTGTCGTGTAGAACAGTATATTGCGCAACATCCAGTCAGCTGCAGTCCTGTGAGTAAAAACACTTTGGATAAAACAAGAAACATCCATGAAAAGGAGATCTGAGGAGATTGTGTAGTGCACTGCAGGTCATGCAAGTTATTGGACATCGATGCTGATGAACTGCATGGTTCACATCAGTTCTGATGAATGACTTGTATTCTCAGTGGGTAACTAATCACGAAAATCTACAAATGAAGACAGGGAAAACGCAAAAATCCCTGATTTCTATTGCAGATGAACATCGCGCCTTTGTCAAAGGTGCTTGCTAATGAAAGAGACACTGACCCTTCATGACCTTTTTACAGAACATTGTAGAATGTTCTGTACATTGTACACTGATGGATTTAAATTAAAAACAAACAACTGGTAAAATGTCTACTAAATGTAATGAGCCATTTATAAGGAAAATGTTGACATAGTAAGTTAAAAACTGTAACGACACTTTAATAAACAGTTTGGGATTATTGCCCGGAAAATGACCTATCAAAGATGAATCATGTGTGTGGATTATGGCATGTGGGCTGATGCTGAAGCTCGCGCAGGATTTGAGGAATCAAAACTTTATGGCAAGAGCGTTGAAACATGAGTTATTCTAAATACACTGCTCAGCCACAACATTAAAACTCCTGACAGGTGACGTGAATGTCACTGATCCCCTCGTTACTATGCAAAGTTCTGCTAGGAAAATTTGAGTCCTGCATTTATGTGTATGTACTGTGCTGTGCAAAAATCTTAAGCCATCCCTCTTTTCATTATTTTTTGCCTGGAAAATAGCAAATAAGTGCAAAGACTTATTGAAACATAAGTGAAAATACAGCCTGAACAATACTAATGAGGTTGAGATTATATGACCACGTTTTTTTTAAAACATTTTTAGGCAAACTTTCTTGTAATGTCTTTAGTCTTCAGAAATGGTTCTCCAGGCTATTTGAAGGACTTTCAAAGCTCTTCTTTGGATGTTTGCCGCCTTACTTTTTGTTCTCAGTCAAGATGATCACTCAGGTTGCCAGTCAGACATCTTTCATATGATACTTCATGTGGGATCAAAATCTGATGGTACCTTTCTGAATTTATAATTCCATCCATTTTGACCGGATCTCCAACACAACTGTCTGAAGTGCAGCCCCAAACAATAACAGAGTCCCAGCTGTGTTTTACAGATGGCTGTAGACCCTTACTGTTGTACCTTATTGATGATGATTTGAAGAAAAAAAAATTGATTCATCTGTTCAGTACATTTCTTGTGTAACTTTTCATTCTTTTACTTCCTTAAGTATATTTTCTTGACAGCCACCCTTCCAGCAAGACCATTTATGATGAGGCTTCAGTACATTACACAACAGTAGATGATCAACTGAAGGGCCAGATATATCTCTCAGATTCCGAGTTAGGTTTTTGCTGGATTTCTTCCTGTTTCTTATGGATGTATCTTTTAGCTACTGTTCATCTGCTGTAGATTGTTTTGTATTTTGTTTTGTTTTTTTCCTCAGTCCTCACACTTTCTTTGTCTTCTACTTGTCCAGTTTCCTCAAGTCTGTTGAAGGACACGGTGTACACAATGCTGGTTCATCCCTTGAGCTGAGTTACCTTTTTCTTTAAAAATGCTTGAGTGACTGATATGTCATAATCATATGACATTCATCTGAAAATGGTCAAGTACAAAAATGGACTGAAAATGAGTGAAAACGCAGCCAATGTGCAAAGCAAAACTTTGAAAGACCTTCAGAAAGCCTGGAGAACTACTGCTCAGGACCAATTGAAAAAATACAACAAATTCTGGCTCCTCAGAGGCAAAATATAATGAACTGAGAGGTGACACAAGACCTTTTCCACAATATTGTTCTCTGCTGTGCACTATCCAACTAACTTGCAGAACAAGCTTGCCACACATAGCAACAGCATTCCCTGATGGCAGTGGACTTATCCGGCAGGAACATAAGCCTTCTACATTGCAACAACTCTTCGGAGTAGCTGGACGAACATGATGATCAGTAAAAAGTGTTCAACCCTACTATAACCTTCCCAGATCCCAATCCACTGCACAGAAGCCATTGTCTCAGTGTCTCACTGTTGACAGAACAATTCAGTGAAACAACACCTCCATACTCTCCTATTCAAAGTAAATGAACAGCGGTCCTGGCACTTCTCAGCAGCTTCTTTTGTCATGGACAACATGATGGCATGTTTTGAGAAACTGATTATCACTTCAAAAATAGCTCAGCAATATGTGCTTGAGACATGTGAGAGTCAAGGGTTAGTTTAAATTTGGGGGGGGGGTCCCCGAGGCAGAAAGTTGCACTCGATGCCTCTGAACTAAATTTTGAAGTCCCTCTAAAAGCAAAGAGAATGCATTGCACAGCTTGTCACGTGGAGAATGAATATAAGTGTGGAAATGATCAACTCTACTAACACCATTATTCTTATGTCTACAGAGTGAGGTCGATGCTGAATTTAAAAATCAGCATTTGGACATTTCAACAGTATCACATTTCCTTTTTAAAAGATGAAGAATTCATGTGTCTTATATGTATGTGGTGTGATTTTTTTCTTCCTACAGCAGTACATAAATCATACTGAGTTTTTTCAAGTGCATTGAATGCCTTTAAAACTTAGTATACAAAGTTATACATTTTCTTTCTTTCTTTCTTTTTATTTTTTTGTATTTTGCAGTATGCAAAGTTTTCCTTGGTAAACACTGTTTGGGTTTTTTGTTAAAAGTGTGGCATGATAGGGAGTCAAATTCCTGACCTGAATTATTATTTCAGTCTTTCACCACCACGGATAAGATCCACCTATTTGTAAGAGGAATCTCTGAGTGAAGCTTCCCTGTCAGGACTGATTTTGAACCCGTAAAGAAAACCTCCGACTCAAAGACGTGACCTACAGTAGGGTTCTTTTTTTTTAATATATATATTAAAAGTGGCCAGCTGGCAGCAGACACAGAAAGACTTTTTATTTTTTTAATTATTTCATAAAAAATGAGAATAAACAGATGTTCTGTAGCACAAAACGGTTGCTTAGAGTTTATATCTGGAGAACAGAAAGGAAATGATCTCAAATGATGACAGAGCTTTCTGCCGTTTGTCACAGTGTTCTCTCTCTCTCGCTCTTTCTATACAGTTTATGTTGGCCCCAGCTGCGGTTCTCAACATCTGTGGTTGAATAACCTACTGGGTAAGATGTTTGGCACGTACTTAGTTTTTATTATAGTGTTTTGCTCATTAGGGCCAGTTCCAACCACTTTTATGTAAACCTTGCCTAAGTTCATGAATGTACATTCCTGAACTGCCACTGAACATAAATATAGATTAAGTGAGAGATCAAATAATTTAGTGTACACCCCCCACCCCCACACACACACTTTTTTCTGCATAAGGTGACTTATGTCAGTTTTGACGTCAAAGCAGCTGTATCTGCAGTTTAGTCCTAGCTCATAACATAATGAAATGATATATACAATATGTTATTCAAAATGTCTTTAATAGATGTGAACTAGAGTTTTATTGATCCTATGTGGTTTTACAGACTGCATGAACATATTCAGGGGCTGGGTGATGTAATAGTTATTTTTTGCTGAAAATGTAGGTTGTGTGAATGTTTTCAGAGTGTAGCGGAGGATTTTTGATGATTGAATGGTATCTCTCCTAAGACTTTAGAGAGTTCTGTCATTATTGTGTATATTAATAGAACTAACCCTTATGTACTGCTTGGCTCAAGTTTGACCAGTTGTGAGATTGACAGCAGTAAAAATACCCTAAATGTCACTTTCTTAGCCTGAAACTTTATAAATTCTCTTAAAATGATCCAAAATACATAATACTGATTTTATACAGTTGGACAGATACTGCTAAATTTTGTACATTGAGGCTATTCCAGGTCAAATTTGGCAAGGTGGATTTTAGATTCACCAGTGTGTGTCAAATCCAGGAAAATTATGGTTTTAGGGATCCTTGAAATTATGAAACTGTGCATGCCATGTCTGTGTATATCTTTGATGGGAGAGTGGTTACAGAGTTCATTGCCACTGCCATGAGAACTGTCTGCATGTTCCTGCAGAGACAAGCACCTGCTGTTCTTTGAAGGATCTTAAGGGAATTTTGCAATAATGAAACAGTAAAACAGCACAGGACTGATCATATATGGTGCATGTAAGGAACAGAGGCCAAGCAGAGGTAAGAAGGTACCTGATATGAGATCTGAACCTGCAAGCATAATTTATACAAAATTCAGTATAGAGGTTTCTCAGGTGCATCGTGCCTGTGGTTTTACAGGTGGAGGCCGCTGCCCTTTTTTCCCTCCTCATCTTTTCTGACTGTTTTTTCACTAATTTTGGCTGAGGCTTAGTGTCACTACTTGAGCATGAGGCGATACTTGGAGCCTACAGAGGTTCCACAGAAAGTTCAAGTTCTCCAGGATGGCATATCAATATGTGCCATTGCCAGAAGGTTAGCTGTGTCTCACAGCACAGCCTCAAGAGCATGGAGGAGATTCCAGGAGACAGGCAGTTACTCTAGGAGAGCTGGGCAGGGCAGGTATCTGCTCCTTTGTGTAAGGAGGAACAGGATGAGCACTGCCAGGGTCCTACAAAATGACTTCTACTGGTGTGAACCAACAGTGGCGCCCTGTGCTTTACAAAGATGAGGGCAAGTTCACCCTGAGTACATGTGACAGATGTAAAAGGGTCTGGAGAGGCTGTGTCAAACATTATGCTGCCTGTAACATCCTCCAGCATCACCAGTTTGATGGTGGGTCAATCATGGTTTTGGGAGGCATATCCATGGAAGGACACACAGACCTCTACAGGCTGGGCAATGGCACCCTGACTGTGATTTGGTATTGGTTTGAAACCCTTGGACTCATCATTAGATCCTACATCCTCCTGGCCTCATGTGGTGAGAGTGAACAGGCAGTTCCTGAAAGATGAAGGAATTATAACCATTTACTAGCCCCAAGGCTCAACTATATGTTTCAGTCCATCTAAAGATGCCAGGTTGTAACATGGACTATTCTTTCGTTCCCAACACATTACCCAGTCCATATCAATATAGATATTTTGCATGATGTTTATTTTATTTTTATTTTTTGAGAGCAAGATCTGATGTGTTTTCAAACTCAGACTCTTTTGAGCAGTGTATGATGCGGCATGGTTTGAATTACTCACTATGAAAAAGTCCTGATCTTAAACTTAATGTCCACACCAAAATCTGACTCAGCCCAAGAGGGACTCTTTTCTGAAATATTCAAATATTTGGTGTCTGGGACACTTTGAGCCAATTGGCTGTAGTTACACCATGAGATCTGACTTTAAAGACGTCCTGCACATGACTAGTGCTAAAAAAACGCTTGGGCCCGGAAACAGGGTTGATACATCATCGCTTAACAAGCGGATAGAGACTTGCTATGATCCAATTCTCGGCCCAGATCAAAACCATATGGTAAAGGTATGAAATATGAAAGGTATGTAAGGGTTAAAGACACACAAGACAGTAAAGTCAGAATGCTCAACAGTGTACATGTGTTATATAAAGTGACTATAATGGGCCAGTTTGTTTTTACCCCATTAAAATGAGCTATTTAATCTTTAAACATTTGAGTTATTTAGTTATTAATATAAAATGAATGGCAGCTGTTTGGTAACATACTGTGAACCCCGTCTTACACAACTCAATAACTGTTTATAAGGTGGTTCAGATTTGGTCATATGATTTTATAAACTGAAATAATAATAACCATATTACATAACATATGACATAATAAGCATTATATTGATCCTGTATGTAAGGAGAAGCTGACAAAACACATTAATAAACTACTATGTTGAAATATGTTAAAACATATCTTAGTACTAGTACTACAAACTCTGAAAATTAGGTTTGGGCCTGTAGCAACGAGTGCTGAGAGCAGCGTACTCTGACCTGATGGTGGTGTCCTGTAACAGCAACATCTCTGCTGGTTGAGTCACACTGTGACTGGGCATGCTCTGTAATGCAATAACGAGAGGAGAGAGTGTGATAGATGACTCACTCCGGGTGTTCTTATGAATATCTCAGTGTGATATACATGATTATATAGACATATGCTATTAAACCTTTCCAAGGTAAGGGTGATGTCTAAAGCCTGCCACTCTCTAATAGAAATTTAAATAAAATCCCCAGTTATTACCGGAGGACATACTTTTATTTTGACAGGATTTAAAAATCAATATGACATTTACAGCATTTCGATTACATTAATCCTGTCTCCAGGATTAATACTAAAAGCCACAGAGGGCTTGAACTAGTGACTCATTCTCAAGCATTCAGTGAGTCATCAAACCGCCTGTATCACTTACTGCAATTTATGGCCCACATAGAGGATGATCACCTTCTTTCATTATGGTTCGATTTTAGCGTAGCTACTAAAAACAAAGTCACAATAAGCGATGTAATCTCTGCATAGCAGAAAAGATTGTAGATTTGGTTTATCTTACCTCTCACAGCGCTCAGATTTGAGTGATTTTTAAATACTCCCATGAAATCAATAAAATCGGTAGTAACTGGACTGTAAACACAGTAATAGCAGCAATCAGTTAAGCACAAAGACACACTGTTGCATTGATTTGATATTGCACTGATAACACAGAGATAAGGAAAAATAAATCATATGAGCATGCCCGACGCAGGAAGCCTTCTAAAAGCTCTAGCCTGTGTTTGTGAGAAAGTTTAAAATCTATCAAGATCACTTAATAAAATTCAAGAAATCTTGCATTACCACTTTATACATCAAATGTTTCTCAAAACAGATGTGAGTACTTGGAAACAAAATCCAGATCACCAGATACTGTTTGACTTATGTTTAGGGTGAGATCAACAAGTATTTCTCAAAACAGATGTATGCACTTGGATGAAATATCCACATAACAGATATAGTTGGATTTATGTTTCAGGTGAAATCTTTACCGACATCATCATTCTCCCAACGGTCTCACCTCACGTTATGCATGGTGAATAGTTTTTCATACCCTTAGCATTTTTTCATACCTCTGCAACTGGCTCCTCTCGGTTACAGATATCCAATTGCATTGTGGGAAGCCACAGATGATATTGGGAACTCTGTGTAAAACAAAGCTGCGGCCGAGGGGTTCTCGTCAAAATTCTTACGTCATTAAGACGGTAAACACACACCGAAACACTGAGATGCTAAGGAGCAATGTCGTCATGCAGTGAGCCAAACTGCAGTTACTGGCATTAGTGTTTCAGACAAATACACTCACTGGTCACTTCATTAGGTACACCTGTTCAACTGCTTGTTAATCCACATATCTAATCAATCACATGGCAGCAACTCAGTGCATTTAGGCATGTAGACATGATCAAGACGATCTGCTGAAGTTCAAACTGAACATCAGAATGGGGAAGAAAGGGTGATTTTGTCATGGCCTGAGTCTAAGGACCCAGGGTTCATGTATTTCTATATTTATGTTTATTCTTCATGTGTAGTGTTTTGGTGGTTTTCTCTCCTCTTTCCCCTGTCCCCCTGTGTGTGGGTGTTTATGTTCTTGCTCCCGGATGTTTTGTGTCGCCAAGGGATTGCGACCCAGAAGTGTTCCCGCGCTGGAGGCTGCCACACCTGCTGCTCGTCAGCCATCACTAGCACCAGCTGATGGCCTTGTCAAGAGCGCTCTATTTAAGAGTGTGGCAGAGCTTCAGTCGGTGCAGGATTCTTAAGTCTGACTCATTAGTACTGCTGTGGATTATAGCTCGTGTTGTGATAGTAACCCCTTGTGCGTTTAGGATTTCCTCTGATGTGTGTGTTTTGTTGCGTCACCAGGGATCAGGAGCGGAGTGTGTTTAGTCACAGAACAGGAGCCACGGTGGGGAACAGGAGTTTGTCGGAGTTGCCACTAATTCACTTTCACGGACATCTGCACTATGTGGGATTCAGGGAGAATTGCCACGGGAGCTACAGTGCTGGGATTTGTATATAGTTGTGTTATTTCCACTCGCTGTAAATAAATCCACTGTCCTTCAAAGAGTCCTGCATTTGGGTCCTCTCTTCTTTGCAACTCCACGGTCTGTGACAACTGAACCCAAAATACGGCTTTATTGATGGACTCACAGGGATAAGAAAATATTTTTTAAAAAACATAAACCAGGCAGGTGCTAGGAATTTGCTATCTAGGAAGTTGCAAGTTTAAATACATGACTGAAATCCGCTACCAATAAAAGCACCTCTACTGCTTTTGTAATCTCAGTTTACTTGGAAGTGCTTTGGCTTTTTAGAATGCAAAGACGCACTGTGGAAGAAAGCCAATTAGATTAATAACTAACGATTAAATGCAGGGTGGTATATATAAACACACAGTAAATAAAGAAAAATACTCAGTGCATGATGAGAAGCCCCCAGCAGTCTAGACCTATTGTAGTATAACTAAGCGAGGATTCAGGGGCATCTGATCCACCCATAACTATATGCTTTATCAAAGAGCATAATCTTAAAAATAGAGATGGTGTCCATCTCCCAAATCCAAACTGGGAGCTGGATCTACAGAAGAAATAGAATAGAATCTGAAGGTTCTGCCTCCCATTCTATTTTAAATATCTTAAGAACCACAAGTAAACCAGCAGTCTGAGAAAGGGCTCTGTTGGGGTGATGTGGTACTATGAGGTCTTACAAGATAACATGGGGCCCAATTGTTCCAGACCTTGTGTTATCTGGCTTCATGAATAGATAAATACATTTTTAATCTGCATAGCAATAAAAATGTATGCCATGCCTTCTAATGCTACTACCTAAGGGAAGCATATATAATATAATCTGAACTAGTCCTAGCTTGAAACCCTGTGGAACTCCATAATTAACCTTAGTGTGTTAAGAGGACTATCCGTTTACATGAACAAATTGAAGTCTGTTAGATAATAGAAAGATAGATTCAAACAACTGCAGTGCAGTACCTACGGCATGTTTTAATTGCTGTAATAAAATATTATGGTCACCAGTATTGAACTCTGCACTGAGGTCTAGCAGGACAAGCACAGAAGCACTGTCAGAGGCCATAAAAAGATTATTTGTAACCTTAGGCCATTTCTGTACCATGATGAGCTCAAGAGCTCAAGACCCAAAACAGAAACATTCCCCAGCAGTTTGTTTACATTTATATTCCTGATAAATTGATTAATTTGTCCAAACCATCAATCCATTTCTTATCTCCTTATTCAGTTAATGGTGACAGGAAGGCTTCAGCCTATCCCAGTGGTTACTGGGTGAGAGGCACTCCAACATAAGGCCATCCAAATCACATAATTCTTAAATTCTGGTTTTATGGATTTGATTTGTATACCTCCCCCTTTCCTGTTCCTGATCTGTTTTTCTTTACCCTCCAAAAAGGGGGCGTGGGAGAGTCCCATACTGTCATGATTCTGTATATAGCTAGTCTCCAGCAAATGTAGTTCTGCAGAATGAGGAAGGTATGTAGAGATAGGGTATTTGAGAAATTTGGTTTGACAGTCAGCTTCCTCTACGTAAAACATTGCGTCACAGTAACAAAGTTGCACTTGCACTCCTATTTCTCGTTTTTATACTGTGGCTCTTAGCTGATGTTTAGGTGAACATTTTGTTTTGATGATTATTTATTTTCAAGTCTGCTTTGAGTCATCAAATGACAAGTAAGGAAACAGTTGTCTCTCTCTGCTTCTCTTTCACTCCCAACTAGTTGTGGCATATGGTTGCTTCTTCCTGGGCCTGGTTCTTGGTTCTACAGTTCTTTCTGTTAAAAGGGAGGTTTTCATTCTCACTTTCGCAAAGTGCTTGTACATAGGGGAAGGATGTTGTGGCCTTGATGATCACTTTGGTACCCTTGGATTTGGAAACGTCAAAGCCTGTTTATTGGGGTTTTCATCATGACCACTTTACTCAACAGCAGGTTTGCTAAAGAATCATTACTTCTGGGTGATAGATTAACTGCTGTTAAGTCAACGTATTGTATCCTCAGTGGTTCACAGAATGACACAGTCACTGGTCTGATTAGCAGTGATTAGTTCTGTGATCAGTGGATGCTGATGTAGTCTCTCATGCCACACAGTTGTCCTTTTAATCTGTCAGTTAAAGCTCTGTAAACCGTGTGTTCAAATCGAGAAAAAGTACTGCCACAAGTTGTTTTTTCCAACAGGAAGAGGAAGGATGCTTGATTACTTAATTGATGCTGTCAGTGATATGAACATGTTGTGAATCAGCACAATCTGTTCTTGTCCCTGACACAATTCTGGCAAAACCTATTTGAAATATTGGTGATGCGTCAAAAAAATTTTCCATTGTTCAGAAAGTTACTCACTGAAGGAGTTAGCTTGATAAGAGGCTAATATATGCTACTCCTGGTTTAGTAAGCGTAAGATGATTCTAGTGATCAAGACATTCGGACTACATCTAGAATAAAGCAAAAGTATTGGCTGCAACTGCCGTTCGGGGTAGTCTCCTCTTACAAAAATATGCCACCAAAGTCCATCCTTGTGAAATTTACCAAAACTGAGATTCTGTGACTTGAAATTGTTTTAGGGAAGAGGACAGCTATGTCAGTGAGCCATGTCTAACAAACAGGGCAGGTGTTGAACAATGATTTTGTTCATGCTGCCAAAAATACATACTTTCATGCGTATGCTTAGGACTGTAGACAAACTCCATGGAGAGGGGGGCAAATTCTAATAAACATGCTGCATCAGCTGGGGACTCAAACACTACAGGATCTTCCACTTAAGACAACTGTTTGATGTCGACTCTGATCGATGTAAGTGCTTTACACTAAAAGCCACATTTGCTTTTTTGGCATTTACTTATACAGTACACACATATAGCCAATTTAGAATTGCCAGTTAACCTAACATGAACATATCTTTGGATTGTGGCATGCCCATTGGAAACTCATGCAAGCACAGGGACAGCATGCAAATTCTGCCCAGAAATGTTCCGGGTGTTTAAAACACTGAATCTTCTCACCTTGTGGCAAGAGTATTAACCAGTGCATAACTGTGCCACCACCAAACAATGAGTCAGTTTGATATAAATATTTATGTTGAAGAAATCACATGCACAACTTCATGTTGTCTAAATGGTACTTCCAGACAGTGATCCATGAGAGTGATGTATTAGACGACAACCTAGAAGAGGTTAGCAGCAAGTAGCGAATTGAAATAGAGCTGTGACTTTCATGTTATGAAGCATTTTACCATAACAACATTAATCTCTGGCTTCATTTTAAAGGTTTATTGTCTACCCCTTACAACTGCTGCTTCTCACTTTTGGGTTAAGTCACCACAGTCATTATGAGACAGTCATTCACTTTAGTGGTTTTAGCATCAGTGAATGGAACTTAATGAAATTAATGAGAGTCATAAAAATTACTACTGTGGCGGAGGTGTGGTCCCTGGCTCAGCTACAGGGGAGGGGTGGTCCAGTGAGCTCAAGGGGCAATGCCAGGGAGGCTGGAGGGACAGGTGGACATGATTAATCTAATGAGGTTTCTCCCTTCTTATAGCGAGGTCAGAGACCAGAGACGGGAGAGTGTGCAGACAGCTGGAAAGCTGGCTGATGTGTGTCCCGAACCAGGAAATCGTATATGAATGCAAAATCAATAAAAACCATTATGCAACTGCAAGAACAGTGTGTCGGATCACGGTCCTTTACAATTACAAAAACATTTTTTTATTCCCCCCAGGATTTGCATGGACACAAATCCAGCCATCCTATAGCTACTCCATACACAGACTCTCAGCTGATTGGATTGTTACTGATTTGAAATTAGGTCTTTTTTTCCTGACAGTTTTTGTTGATGTTCACTTAGCTGACCAATGTGGGCTATCATGATTTTTATTTGTTTTTGTTTTTTAATGTCTCTGTAAAGCACTTTGAATCACCTTGCTGTTGAATTGTGCTATATAAATAAACTTGCCTTGCCTTGCCTTGCCTATCGATGTTATCAATTCACTTCTTCTTTTGCTCGTTCTAAAATGCAAATGTGAAAGGTATGTCATTTCCTGTGTGAATTTGACCTTACAGTGAGTCATAAAAATAAGACAACATGCTTTGAAAAAACATCAGCCACTGTTAATTCCAAGCATGTGTTCAGTGGGTGAAGATCAGAGTTTGAGTAACTAGCGTCCAAACTGCTGCATAGAGCTCACAAGACACTTAATATCTATATTTGGGAAACACTGTAAAACTTTATGATATTTCTACAGTGGCGTGACAAGTGTGACGACAGAAATGACTATAAATGTTAAACCACAACCCATAGTGAGTCACACTGCTTATTTATGGCTTTTAAGAAGAAGTATTTTAAGTGTCATTCATTAAAAAGGTGGGAGATTTACAACCCCATTCCATGTACATATCTAAATAAGTACTGATAAAGCTTAAGGCCTGTAGGGCGTGAAAAATTGCCACGTAATAATTAAGTAGGAGCATGCAAAGCTCTTGAAGCAATACTTGGTGATATTCTTTCTCCATGTCATAACATAAGCAGGGGCATGTTTGAGCCAGTTTGTAGAAGTAAGAGAGGTTTCAAGAGGTAGGCGTGGTCGAGAGAACAGGAACTCCTAGTTGATAAATTGTCATTACAATGCTGGTCTGCTCTGTTACACTCAGTTTGCACTTGGACAATGACACGAAACCTCCTATTGTGGGTCCTCACCCTATATGCCTCTCTCAAGCTCTCGGGTAAGTCACTGGATACTTTTACCTCCACTCACACACTGGCTACTTAATAACTTAAACCTACTTTTGTCCTAACCTCTGTTTATTCAGACCTCTACAGGGGGCAGGTTTCTTTTCCTCAAGTAGTCCTCTAAACCCCCAAGCCAAGCATGATATATTTTGTCAGGACTTAAAGACACTACTCTTTAGCTCTGGTCTGTTTCATGTTTCATGCTCAGACGAGTTCGCCTCTCAGCCCATTGCATTTGTTTCTTAGACATGTGATTATAAAGGGAACATTAAAACACAGTGACTGTGTCTCATGCCTGTTGAACACATTTTCTATGCACACTCAATCCGGTCAAATAATGCCTCAAAAGACAAACAGAATGAGAAAGAATTGCTTTAAACACACTGCTAGTTTTGTGACGCACCCTCAGAGGTTAGCTATGGAAAACAACAAAGCCAACACCCTCTCAGGTGCTACTATGCACCAGGTCATCAGGTAACCGTGACTCAGAGGGACTTAATCATTTCCTTCTGGGCAGGTTTTGCAGACTGGGAACTACCATCATTAGTCACAAAATGTTCTTAGTGAGGCAACATAAAGATGAGGCAAAGGTATTTTAATTTCGCAAATGTTTCTCCACAGAGTAAGAACAGAATTAGGCAATAATAATAATAATAATAATAATAATAATAGTAATGATAATTATGAATGCAGAAGAAATATTTCTTATGAAAAGGAACTAATAAAATTTCCTAGCTAAAGTTGAAATTAAAGAACTGTTTTACAAACGTGATCATAAAAATGAGAAGTTGCCATTTGACTTAATCTCACTACTTCTGTCCAGTAGCTCTGTAAATCAAGCCTGGTTTCCACTGTGTTTTACATCAATAGCATCAATGTCAAAAACAAGTAAAATTCCCCACCTTTTGAATGTGTGATATGGAGCATTCTGTTAAGTACTGAATGGATTCGTGAGTTAGGGAAAAAAAAAATTCATCTGATGTCTATTCTTTTTTTGAGTTGAAGTGGACATTTGTGTCAGATTTCACAAAATTCCCTCAAGGCTCTCAACAGATATATCTCCATTATGAGAAGCTTATGTTCATGGTGCAGGATAATGGAAAGTTGGTGGTAAACCCCTAAAACAGCCTCTCAGTAGCCTGGGGGGAAAAATCAGAACGCAACCTCTGCACCACCCATTACTGCAGGATAGTTAGTATGTCAATATTTGTATGTGGACAATAAGAAACTATAGCCACGAGTTTAAAAAAAAAAAAAAAGTGGTTCATCTCTTTCCCCAGGGCACATGATTGTGAAAGTATTCATAGTTAGCCTATGACTAACTTGGTATAAGGATACATACTTTGTGTTTACAAAAGGCTTTGTGATCAGGAACAAGCCTTACAAGGTTATCAAAGGTCCACTGCACTGACAACTGGTTACCATGGCAAAGGTTCAGGTTGTCTGTTGTTAACTGTACACATTTTATATTATATTATACAATAGAAAATCCCCTAACTGCACAGGTTGTGTGTATGCTGTGTGAAGCTGCAGTCATGTTTCAGCTTGTCTTAATGTTTGGGAATATTGAAGCTGTTTTAACTGTTTTCTTTGTTTCTGCTTCTAGAAGGAAGTTTTGCATTTATTTTTTGAGTGAGAGAAAAGTTTCTAAACCTAAGGGCTGAGGCTTTATATGGGGACATTCGGTTTGTACACTGAGTTTAAAGGAAAAAGTAACCCGGAGTCTCCCACAAATAAATTTTGCACATTTTCAGCAGTTTCTCTTACTTTCATTAGCTTTTCTTTAATTTTAATGGTAGATGAATTATTTGGTCGTTTGTAATGGTATCATTCTCCCCAACCTCGAATTGTGCCTTTTGATCTTAAAAATGACCTGAACAACTCAAGAACTTTCAAAGATTGTGGGTGTAATGTATGTCCACTCAGTATCAGCTCAAAAAACTTCAAATATTTAAACTTTGAAGAAATGAGAAACTTTAACCCCAGTAACAGAAAATTACTAGAAGTTGGATGATGCATTTGAATGGCTTAATCTGTGGTCACTAATCAGTAACCAAAAACACCCTCCCTGTTCTTACATGTCAAATTTCAGTAAGTGCATTTCCTAAAATGAAGAAGTATTATTAAACAAAGGCATTTAAATGCAAAAAATTCTGTGGGTGTTAAATAAATCTTCTCGCTTTGAACTTTAGTCAGACAAGATGACTGATATCAGTTTCATCTTATTGTCCCTCAGTTGCTGTTATTCGAGACTGTCCTCCTCCCGAAACTAACCCCATACGTGCAGTGTGCAAGCTGTCATTATGACATATAGTCACGTTTTAAAATTAGGCAACCTAAATATGGACATTTCCAAAGTAATCTCAATATTCTGAATTGAATATTACATGTATTATCTGTAATGTTATACTGCATATCACCCACCACTGCAAAATTTCACAGGGAGCAGGTCAGGGTGGACGGCTGGGTCAACAAAGTAATTTTGTTTGTTTTTTTCTCAAACTTGAGAATGTAACTTTAATCAAATGGTTAAAGTAACAATGATCACATGTTTGCACCCAAATGACATTTGGAATGGAATATCAAATTATGTACTCAGTTTTGGTTTGGGTTTTTTTTTCTTGGTTTAGTTAAACATAAATAGATGCATAAAACTTATAGAAAAGCAGGATGTAATCAGACGAGATTAGTTAGTACAAATAATGAAAGCAATGAGTTAAGCATTACACTATCTATACTATAATAACTATAATTACAAAATAGACCCTACTGACACGAGCATCCAAAATTAATATCCTTTTTTTAATCACACATATTTGATTCACTTCCACAGAAAGCCATGGCCCTGAATCTGAGGAGGGAAAGCACTATGAGGTGGTGCGACCTGTCAGACTTCACACAATCAGAAAAAGACAGACAGAGGTTTTTTTTCCCTTTTCTATTTTAAATCCTGTGAGGACAATCAAATCAGCTGCTGTTTTTCTGCTAGTTATGGGAAATGAAAAAATAAAAATGAATGACTAGAAGCAACATTTCCTGGGTTTTTTTTTGCTGATTTTTGCCCACAGTACCACAGACCAGACACTCTTACGTATGCAATGACTGTGGGCGGACAAGACATGGAAATGCAACTAGAAAGAAATAAGTAAGTTTTCACTTCCCTAAACCAATGTGTCTGTGCAGTGTCAGAAAATAAGTGGACAAATGGATATACAAGTAATGGTAAAATACCTAGCTTCAAAATAAGCAACAATTTAAGGAGGGTATAAAGTACTGAAAATGCCCCAATGAACAAATGACTTTCTGTCAGAAGAGAATGAATAAACTGCAATTTTACTCAATCTTCACGTCAAATCATGTGACGTGTATGTTATTCATTATCTTTCTGTATTCAGTGAATTACTCACCAAAGATTATTCTGAGTCTTACTACCAAGAAGATGGGACTCGAGTCACCACAGTACCAAATGACATTGTAAGTGTTTGTATTTGAAAACAAGCTTCAGTTCCATCTCCAAAAGATTTGACTTACCTCAAATTTACAGCTGTAAAACCGCATATTTTACTAGATTCAAAATGCTTCTAAGGCTTTTAAGACTGTTAGTGAATGCTGGAGACATAAGCAGATGAAAAGATGAAAAGAAATTTTAAAATGTTGTCATTTAATAACACAGTCACTATTTTCATGTCCTTACCAGGATCACTGCTTCTATCATGGGAGGATTGTGAATGACAGTGAGTCATCTGTTAGCATCAGTACCTGTGATGGACTCAGGTAAGTCACCATCTTTATCTTTGCTTTATTTAAACTCTCATGACATCTTTCCAAAGCAATACCCACCCATACTGTAAGCATGTCACAATAATTCATATAACCACAATTTCATTCCTTTGTTGTATTAAGCCACAAAGCCAAGTGACCAGTTTTTGTATTTGCATAACAGATTAAATTAATAATGTTAAACCTTCATATGAGATTAATAGATTTCTGGCTGCCTTGGTTCACCAGAAACAAGTTGTGCAAATACTCTCATTACTTTTTAGATGTAAACCTAATGTTAACCTTATCCTAACCCTCAACCAAACCTCACCTCGCAGTGACCCAAACTTTAATTAAAACTAACCAACAAAACATTAACATTAACATGTATAATGATTAACATGATGTCGCCATGTTAAAGTTCAGAAAAACAAAAGCAAAACAAAAGTGCAGGAAGCCACTAAAATCACACTGCAATCAAAACAATCTTGAAGTGAAAACAACAGAAGAGAAAGTTTTGCCCAAATAAGACCAAGTCTCCAGACGACAGCGGATAGATTCCCAGGTTGATTCAACCTCAAAGCAACATCTGAAAAATGAATGAACTGATCTAACCAGCATGATTTGGTTTAGGGGTTACTTCAGAACATCTGCACAAAGGTACCTGATTGAGCCACTATCCAGTGACGATGAGGGGGATCATGCAGTGACGACTTTTAATGAAAAGGACTTCACACCTGCCGTGTGTGGGGTCACTAACACCAGCTGGAGTGACGACTATGAACCTCCAACAAGCCGCAGCCGCTCTAGATCAGGGGTAACACAATTAGTTTTGTCCTCTTCACCAGCGCAGAGTTCCTCCAAGTCATGACCTCTGAAACCTTTTAGGTCTTCAAACTCTCTGTGGTTATATGTGATAAAGAAAAGACTAATACATCCTTCAGTCTAGCAATATTATTCTTATATTAACAAAGTTTAAGTAGATATGACCAAAAGTCTTCATTTGTGTTGTTCTTTTTTCTTCAGGGTATTTCTATTGTACAGCAGCAGAAATACATTGAGCTCGTCCTTGTTGCTGATAACCGTGTGGTAAAATTTAAACTTCTTTTGTAACTTTTTCATTTTTTCCCCTTGGTTTCGCAAAAATGAAATAAACCCTGTGTTTGATTTCTATTAAATAAACTGCTGAGAAACAGGATGAGAAATTTGTCTCATATGACTTGTGGTGTTTCAGTATGTGAAGATGAACAAGGATCAAAAGAAACTGAGACAGAGAATATTTGAGATTGTCAACTTTGTCAACATGGTGAGTCCGTGTTTTTGCTATTGCTATACAATAACTGAAATTCCCGGAGGAACCTACCCGAGGGATTAATAAAGATCTATCTATCTATCTATCTATCTATCTATCTATCTATCTATCTAAAATTACCTCATCTAAAATACCAATACAGATACACTGCTAGCTAGATATAATGTCACCTTTCCAATGTTGTCTTCTTCAGGTCTACAAACCTCTGAGGACCTTTATTGCTCTGGTGGGGTTGGAGATATGGTCGAATGGTGACCTGATCTCTGTGACCCCCCCAGCAGGGGAAAACCTGAATGCTTTCATGAACTGGAGAAACTCTGAGCTGGTGACAAGGATAAAACATGACAACGCACATCTTATAAGGTATGGATAGATTCTATAAGTAGAATCCCGTCAGACTCAAATCATATGGAGCAAAATTTCTCTAGTAACAGTGAAACAAGAGAAGAATGACCTAATAACCTTTAAACAATGGTGGTGGTGGGAGGGGGGGTATTATTGAAAATATAAGTGACTAGATGGATGATATGAATCTTGGATATGAATTTAAGGCTTTCTGATCTTATCTTTCAGTGGTATCGACTTTGAAGGAGTAACTGTGGGTCTTGCTTTCATCGGGACTCTCTGTTCTGGTCACTCTGTCGGGGTAGTACAGGTGAGGTGTTCTAGGAGGACAGGAAGACTTTAATTCACATAATTACCTCTGTAATATTTTAAGACCAATGTCTTTTGGTGAGTAGATTATGTTGCAAAGGCTAAATCATATTGACGCTGATGGTCTTCTATGGTCTTCCTATACTCATGCAATACTTACTGAGTTACCCAGTGAAAGCTTTTAAAATATATTCAGTTAATAGGAATCAAATTTGATTCAGGCAGGCATGATTCCCAGATGATGTATCTCACTGACTTCATAACTTGTGCTCTTGCTTCATGTTGTGGTAAATAATTGTGAATTTTGGAAACGTTCCTAAATCTATGGCATGATTTCAGATATTTAGTTCAGTCATTCATTTGCCCCCTTAAAAAAAATCAACTTAATTGTTTATCTGATACTTTGGTTTATGACCAAATGCCAGAGAAAACTAACAAAATTTCCATCATTCCATCACCAATATGTAGTGACCACTTCCTGCTAAAAGAGAAAAACAAAATTAAATGAGGGAACTGAACAAAGTTTATGATCTAGAACTAGACTCAGTCCACAAAAGTGAGTCCAAGTCTTCTTTGCACATTGGTCAGAGAAATTAGCAAGATCTCCATAACTGCAATGCAGCAGTGTAAAACTCTCATGTTCTTGAAAATGTCATTCTTTGGCTAACCAATCATTTTTCACAAAATCCTTTAAAACATTTTCCTCCTTTTTGCACTGCACATGTAGACCGCTACACTAACTCTGTCAATAAATCCATGTGGTCTGAAAGTCCCAACTGAATGAACAGAGAAAACATAAATTGTCAGGATATGTTAAAAACTGAGACAAACATGTAACATTATTGTGTTGCTCTGTGCTGCTATTAGTAAATTTTTATTACTATTTCTTGTGCTTCATTTTTCTTAGGATCACAGTGACCGAGCCATTGCAGTGGGAGCAACACTGGCTCATGAGATGGGCCACAACCTGGGCATGAACCACGATGACTCCAGTGGTTGTTTTTGTTCTGAGGATAGCTGCATCATGGCAGCAGCCCTCAGGTAAGAAAAGCTGTTCTGAAGCAGCTCCTTAAACTTAAACACAGACTCTTTCTGTTAGCAAATAAATGCAGGCTATAAGAAGTGACAGTAAATAAACGTTCGCGAGCCTTAAAAACCTCACTAAATGTTTTGATCATTAGAACATGTTCCATTTGGTACAACAACATCTGGAAAGTCTAACTATTGTTGTGTGTATTGGGAGCAAAAAGGAGGTCAGCTGGTGCTGCCCTCACATGGTTATGAGACTGAAGAACGTGTGTGAGCATGTTTGGTGCACATTCTATACATGGTGTATATGTACCACCATGCAGCTATTGTGCAGCCATGTCTCCCCAGTGTCAGACACTGATAAAGATAACACTTTAAAAAAAAAAGATAATAATAATGTGTTTGTTCCTCTTCAGCTGGAACACTCCTCGAAGCTTCAGTAGCTGCAGCAGCAGCAACTATGAAAAGTACCTAACAAGCCGCAGCCCCAGCTGTCTGCTGGACAAACCAGACTACAAGAGTATCGTGGCTCTCGCGGTCTGTGGAAATGGCTTCAAGGAGGAAGGCGAGCAGTGCGACTGTGGCTCTGTGCAGGTAAATAAGCATGTCAGCTGGTTAAACCTTTCATTGTGTAGCACGTTGATGATCTGATCTGGTGAAGGAGAGCTTTTCTTTTTCAATTCAGTTTTATTCATTTAGCACCAAATCACAACAACAGCTGTCTGAAGGTACTATATTTTATAAGATAAAGATCCTATAAAAATCCAGAGAAAACCCCAATAATCAGACAGCTGCCTATGAGCAAGCACTTGGCGACAGTGGGAGGGAAAACCCCTTTTTAACAGGAGGAAAGCCCTCAGCAGCCTACACCTATTGTGGCGTAACTTTTCACGAACCTCTATTTCTTTATAATTCTAGCTGCCCTGTCACTTATAGAGACTCATCTGATAAACAATGTAGCAAGTACCTATTTACTTATTACTATTATTCTATGATTCTGAGCTGTGCCTGTGCATGCTCAGATCTGAAATGGCATCTGCCTTATAGCTATTGATTTCTGAGAATGGAACTCAACACCGTGTTTCCTTTGTCTGATTTGTCTGAGAACCAAGCTGTCTGATATGTACCAGATATGTAACTTCTATGAATTAACAAATGGGCCTTAGCCTGCGTATTCAGACACAGATATATAGATATGTTTTTTCATAAGACCAAGTAAGACCAAGTATTCAACCAGTTCTTCAACTTCTGGTAGAAGTTAGAACTGGTGAATTTTTTAAAAAAAATTTTTGCAGTATTACTTGGAATATGTGCTTACTGTCTTAACACTTCTATGTACCTGTATAGAAATATAGTGACAGTGTAGCTGAACAGAAATTATTGTTTTAAGTGAACTTCCGTGTTATGCAAACATTTTGGATTCTTTTTCCAGCGTGTGTGAGAACTGGTTTTTGTAGTACAACATGTGCAACAGTTTAACAGCTTATGTTTTTCAGTGAGAAGAACATTCCAGTCAGAGTGATGTTTAGACTTGTTTTCACCTCTGCTGGAATTCAACAAGGAGAGCTCATTAGAAGAAACTGAACATGATTTATTGATGTACAAAATAGTATTCAGTGGTGTTTCTAGATTAGACTCAGATGGGCCATCACAGCAAAACTGAATCCTAGCTGTGATGGTAATTAGTGCAGGAATCCCAAAGAATAGAGAAAAAGCAGTCTTACCGTGGCAGGAAGTTCTATTCTGTAGAAGATAAAACACATGAACGTGAGCAGCAGCATCACAAAGGCTGGATAACTGCAGGATAAGGCATAACATGAGGAGAAATGCATCATGGTGAGTGAGAAAATTGTGAGATGGGTCCGGATAGTGAAGAGATAGTGTGAAGCAGAGTAAAGACTGAAACTGTGATAAGGCTCAAGGAGGCTGGACTGGGGTAAAGAGAGAGAAAGAGAGTCTGCAGTACATTGTATGCTCAAGGCTGCTGTAGGCCAGAAGAGAGAGCATAGATCCTGCGACAAAGCTGAGAGTTGTCAAAGGACAGAAGAGAGATAGAGAAGGACAGAGAGCCTGTGAGAAGGCTCTAGGGCCGCTGGAGGCCAAGATAGTGAATGGAGAGGAAGGACCTGCTGACCAGCAGTCCATTTGTTCAGAAGCAGCACTGGAGAGGCGAGATTGAACAATCAAGAGAAAACGTGTGTCTTGTGGAGTGACATGAATGAGATTCATCAGCCAAGCACTGCATTTAATTATTTTGGTTGCCTAAAATTCCCAGAAACTCCAAACATGACTGAACTGACTGGTTTCTAATCTCAGAGGAGACGTGTATGAGACGCATTAAGGATTGTAATTTGGAGTGAAAATTGACTAGAGAAGAAACAGAAAACAGAGAATCAGAAAACAGGTGAAGGTACATTACTATAATTACTGCAGTGCAAGATGACTTTAATTATTCATAGAGAGTAGCTCAGTACTTCTGCAGCAATCTCGGTAACCAACATGACTGACGAGGACAGATTCTGGCCTAAGCAGGTCAGACTCTGGGAACTACCTCTCATGTCTCTGAAACTAAAAACAGGTCATTCATCAGCTTGCAGCTTGACCCTACTGAAAACTGCAAAACAAATTGAAATGTGTTGAAGACAACTGTACTAGTGTGTGGTGAGTTCAGTGATCCACTTCTGCACTTAGAGAAAATGTCTCTCCTGTTTGTTTCCTATTTTGCTTATGGAATCTTAGATAGATAGATTTCTTTTGATCCTCAAATCACATCCTGGGAACAGCGGCAAGAGGAAAATTAAATTGGACTTTACCTTTCAGTATTCCTGAATTCTTGTGCATGGATTAGAAGAAATCTGGAAGCTGGGAAATTAAGGATGCCCCAGGGAGGAAACAATGTTGCGGAGGCCAGTGATAACAGACACCAACATGTGGAGACTCAAGCAGCACTCCCAGGGTGGAATGTTGGCTGAACAAGAGATCTGTATGGGTAGCGTGCTGTTTAGATGTGCTCACTGGATAATAACTGACTGTAAAGCTCAAATCGAGTCCTCACTTGCCCCCAAAACACCAAGATGTGCAAATGCAGATGATTTTGTCTCTTTCGACCACAGGGGTGCTGCAATAAGCAAAAACAGCTTGTTGTGTCTTACATGTTTTTCCATTACTAAAGTCATTCTGTTGTTAGGTGGTACTTTGAGATGAAATCTATTTTATATCTGAATGTTTACAGGCCAGCAACTTCATCAATGCCATGCTAAACATGCTCAGATCAGTTTGCTATTGCAACTGTGTCCTACTGAGTTTTTTTTTTTTTCCTTGTCCGTGTTTATATTGAAAACACAGATTTCGAAATATAGGTTTTTGGTATTTTGTGTACAACACTTTCTTACATGTTTGTACTTCAGACTCGATAATGGTCCAATACTACAAAAGTTCCTGAAAATCAAGTAATAAGGAAGTAGAAAGTAGAAAGTGAGAACAATGGTTATACACTATGGTGGTGACTCTTGACATTGCTTTTAGTAGTATGCACATCATGATGTGTGATCATGAGGCCAGCAGACACCCACAGTGGAAATCATTCATAGTGTTCTTTTCTATTTGTCAATAAACCATGAAACCTAGCAATAAAGATTCCTCACAGGAACAGAGCAAACAGATGTTTAATAATGCATCACAGCAGTAAGGCCTAACAACAGCCTGATGAGTTCTAATGTATGTTGTCCCTGTAGGAGTGCACCAATCCCTGCTGCAATGCCACCACCTGCACCCTGCAAGAGGGTTCACAATGTGCTGAAGGCGAGTGCTGTGAGAAATGTAAGGTGAGTCAGCAAGAAGACAGATCAATGTAACTGGTATCACTTATTTTCATCCCTGAAAATCTCTCCTCTGGCTGTAGTGAGCCAGCTGTTTGCTCAGCTACAGTCCTCAAGTAATTAGAGGATATTGCAAATGTTTGAACCAACACCACAGTATTGCATTTTGATCTTTTGTTTACAGAGCTCACGCAGTCAGGGTGTTTCACAAAGCGCTGGACTTTTTAATCATATAACATTTTAAGAAAAACAGTGTTTCAGATAACTTACACGTTGATGGAATATGCTCCACACAGATCTTGCCTACCTCCAGACAGTGCCGCGCAAAGCAGGATGACTGTGATCTGGCAGAGTATTGTGATGGGAAGAGCTCGACCTGTCCAGAGGATGTGTTTGCTGTGAATGGGCTCCCATGTGATGGGGACCAAGGGTACTGCTACAACGGCCAGTGTCCACAGAGACCTAAGCAGTGTGTCAAGATGTATGGATCAGGTGAGTATCCTGCCAATACGCATATGGATTTATATGAAAGTTATATGGAGGGTTAGGTCTTTATGCAATCTCCTGCTGCTATCAGGTGCTACTGAGGCCAGTCAAGGATGCTATAACTACAACACCAAAGGACTCTACTATGCCTTCTGCAACCGCCCCTCAAATAATCAGTTCATCCCCTGTCAGCAAGAGTGAGTCCCAGTAGAACATACAGGGCGACAGTTACTCTGCAGCCGACCCTTATTTTGATTTTTCATTCTTCATATTAACCAAACATAATCACAAACAAACAGTGTCTTTCTTTTGCAGAGATGTTCTTTGTGGAAAGCTCTTCTGCGAAGGCGGTAATACCAACCCAAACTATGGCCAGATGGTCAGGATCGACAAATGCAAGGCAACGTTCTTCTCAGACACCACCAGTGACCGGGGCCAGGTGGAAACCGGGAGTAAATGTGGAGATGAAAAGGTAGCAGGCTTCTTGAATCCACTTTTTTTCTTACTACATCTACAATGTAGAACAAAGTAAAGTCAAATATGTGTCTGACTTGTCTTTTCCAAGGTGTGCAGCCAGAATCAGTGTGTACATTTGGAGACAGCGTACAGAAACACCAACTGTTCAGCAAAATGCCCAGGCCATGCTGTGAGTGTATGATGACACCAAAAACTGATCCATTAAGGTGGAACTGATTTATAACAGTTTGGTACTGGACTGTACGTTCTGGTTATTTTCATTATTAGTTCATCTGCTTTCAAAATGTCATTAAGAGGAGAAGCTGCGTACCCTCATATTTGTGAACAGGGTTCTAAAGCTTTTAAAGACGTTAATGCCTCTAAGAGTGAAATTTAAGATTAATTTTACAACTGCAAAGGGTTAAAGGTACTCTTTGTGTGATTTCTCTCTGCAAAATTTAACTAAGTCCTTCACTAGCCAGGGGCAGCTATTCTAACATACCCATGTTTAAAATATAGCTTATGTGTAAAAGGTGGATGGAGTCACTGTTATAGCCCCCATTGAGTTTTGGACTCCATGTTTTATAACTTCAATCCTAATGTGGTTCTATTGGTCATGCCATGTTGGCGTGTTGGAGGTAAAGTGCTAAGTTGTAAGCTAACACCAGCATTTTGGTAAATAACCTGGATCCATAAGAGGTCTCACTCAGTGACTCAAACTAATGGAAGTTAGGCCTAGCAGACAGATTTTGAGTTTAACTTTTTTTCAAGGCCATATACATACATTATAATACTGATAAATTGGTCAGTTTAGCATTGTGGTCTATCGGGATGTACTCACGTTTGATAGCCAACCTCAAGCATCCATTCAAGGAACTGCAGCTTTTAGCATTTATCACTGCTGACTTTATTGTTCAGTCCCAGAGGTAATCACTTAGTAGAAAAAAGGGGGGAAAATCCATCATTTTGGAATTTTGTTAAGATTGTGTTCATTTTACAAACTTTGAACCCAGGATTTTACTTTGATGTAAAGCTCC
>VVHJ01013812.1:4593-19212 GCA_015107715.1 Tylochromis polylepis | reverse complement strand
TTTGTGTTAACATGGTGTTAAGATGGTACGGATGTGAAAACTAGTGACGTGGGGAGTAATTGCGTTTCACTGCATGGAAACATGTTGCATTGTGTAACGCTGACTTCAGGTTCTGGCTCGAACGTGAATGGTTGACCTCTGGGATTTGTTGGCAGCTGACCAGTCACAGCAGAGTGGGCCTTTTTGGAAGTGGGGCCCTAAAGTGACAAGGGGTGAAGAGAGGTGACACACAAATGCAAACATAATGTGTGTTGTGGACATTAAGCCTTCCACTGGACCCTGAAAATAAAATTCTGAACCTGTGAATGAACACAAAGAGGTCTTTAAACTGTTAAACGCTCCCTTGTGTTTGTTCTTCTATCAGGTGTGTTTGAGGTATCGCCTTACACAGGAAAGCCCTCATCCCTCCCCTACACTAAAATATTGACTTTTTGATACCTCTGTTGACAGACCGACTGACGAATGCTCTGTGCACTAAACGGTGTGCGTGTTTGTGCGCTTAGAAAAACACAGATGCACACATTTGATGGATTGTGTGAGCTTGCTGCCGAGTCAAAGGGTGACAGATACGTGGAATGAGGTGACCAGTCAATAATGTGATTGACGGATTTCCCAGGAGCATCCTGGCTGTAAGGCAGAGAGCGAAAGAGAAAATAAATCCTGAAGTATTAGCCTTTTAGACCACATTATCTAGAACTGAGTTAAATGTTGTATAACCGTTTTAGCCTTCCTACTGAGAGGATTTCTCAGGAAAAGAGAAAAAAAAATGTAAGTTTTCCAGTAAAGGGTAAACATAGAACAAATTTCAACACTCCAAGTAGGCACAGATGCTTAGATTAAAAAGAGGGCCTATTTACAGTGAGGAAGGTGATCAGACACAGGTGTAGCACAAAAAGAATGGGCTTGGGAGAGAACAGAAACGCAAACATCATGATGTCCACCAGGGATTTGCTCCCATTCAGCTATAAGAGCATTATGTTACTTATGTGGGGTGATAGCCTCACATTTCAAGTTTCAGCTCATCCAAGCTGTTTGGACAGTTGGAGAGCATGCCAGTTCAGTTTATATAGCAGGGAAGCCGTTTCTTTACAAACCTGGCTTTGCAAACAGGGAAGCTGAAATAGGAAAGACCTTTCCGGGGTTTTTTCTTCACAGAGAAATTTAATGCAGAGGTTTTAGACAGAGTCAGAGTGAAATGTCCATATATTTTGAAGTCATCCGTTTTCACAACCACATCTCCAGTTCAGGTTTGCAGGAGGGTGTTGAACCTGCTCCAGCTGACGTCAGGCGAGAGGGGGTGTACATCCCGGGCAGGCCGTAAGTCCATCACGGGGCCAAACATTCACAGCTACAACCAAGGAGAACCCTGGGTGAACCCACACAGGCACAGGAAGAACAGACACGTTCATAAACGCTCTTGATTACGGGGATGTTATTTGCATGCACGCTGCCTCTTTCGCACTTTGTTGTCTAGACTCTGTCTGCCGCAGCTCTTTACATCGCTGTGTACTTTATAATCTGGCTTCTTGACCTTCATTAAGTCTAAGGAGATACCAGGGCTGGTATATTTGAATGCACAAAGTCATACTGAGCAAGCTCCCTACTTCTCTATAAACACTTATAGACAACTTGCATGATTCGCAGTCCTCTTGATGATTCTTTTTTCGGGTATCGAGGATTTTTTCAGAACTTTGTAGAACAGAGTTCTCTTATTTTGCGTTTGTTTCATGAAATAACGTTCAAAGAAGAGCACACGAGAAGCTCACGTGCGCATTGCAAACTCTCCACGGATGAGTCGGCACATTCACAAAAAACTATCAGGCATGCAGAAATCTCAGGCTCACTGTCTGATGACAAAATTTATGTCACTCTGATCTGAGCGTACCCTAGTGGCCTATTGTGTTGCGTACGGTTAAATAAAGGTTAAATAAAATAAAAACCTTCTTGTTGAGAGCCTCCACAGCACAGCCCAAGCTGTGAATTAATTTAGTCAGACACTGTTCATTAGATGGTGAGTACGAAGTCATTGTTGTCATCTTGCTGATGTGTGTAGTCACCTGCCAAAAGGAAATTCCAGATTTAGGAGAAAAAAAAAATCCCACTTTCCTCTAAATGCCACCATTAAAGCTTCCCAGCTACGCACAAACAACCAACAAAGTTCTCTTCTGCACAGTTAACACCAGAAAGTCTTTGTTTCATAAAACCTCCCAAACTGCTCAGCCATCAGCGTGGACCTTGAGTTGCCTGAAGTTACTTTCTCGGATAAAGTTAAGATGTTAGTTTTGGGAGTTTAAGAAAAAGAATTACAGTTTGCCTCGAGGAACAGTGGGCTCAACTTATGAAGACAGATTTACTCGAACTTTATTTTTTCTCTTGTGTGTGAAATTGTCTTTAGTGGATCAAAGGCTAAGAAGATTGTAAAAGATAAAATCGGATTGCGCTCTTGTAGCTGGACGTACGCTTGTGTGTGTTACTCACTGTGACTACATCACTGAGCATCTCACACAGAATAATTGCAAAGCTCCAAGAGGACAGAGGCCTACTATGACCTGAAATTGTCGCACAAGCCTTTAAAATGAGTCTCTGGCTGTAAAAACAAGGCTGCTGTCAAACACAATAACCGAGGAGCTGTAGATTTATGCGGTGTACGTTTCGAGCGAGCACTGCTTACAGCGGCAGGGACACTGTTGAACTCTCATGAGGATAAAGCAATCAAAATCAAGGAAAAACATCTCAGAAGTAATAAAAAAAAGAAATAAATATTTTACAAACATGAATGAAAGTCTACAAGTGCAAAATCCACAACTCTTAAAAGACACTGGAGAGCTCCGTTTAAAGCATACTCCTCATATCAAGGTGTGTACAGTACAGGTGACACACAGGTGGCTGTGCAGGTTCTCAGTCATCGAGGTCATGGTAGTCTTAAGCACTTGAAATCAAGGCACATGAGCCAAGGTGTGAATTAAGTCATGGATCGTTCCCGTCACAGAGGTGGCGGCCTACAACACTAGCTATCATACATGGTATTCCCAGGTGATTCAACCGCCACTCACACCTTGATCCGTGTAATCTTAATAACTCACATGATGGGCTCCTGTGACAGTAATGACCACACCTTAATTCACACCTTGGCTCACGTGACCGAAAAAACAACCCGCATGATTACAGGGTGGGTGGTTGACTCTCAGGATAACCTCCAAGGGGACAGCCCCACTAGAGGTTAAATACCTGGGACACTTCATCAGTTTTTAGAACTGAAGAAACCTCTTGGATGAAAAGTCATCATCTTCTTGCCTTGTTTTTAAGTACTTAAGGTGACCCACAAAGGAGACACATTTGGGCCTAATGTAGAGATTTTTAAACTGAAATATTTGGGGCAATGTCACCGAACTTTGTAGGTGTTGTTGCTTCCATGCCTAAAAAGTTAGTTATCATTTAATTCAGAAAATTCTTTCAACACAGGTAGCTTTGATGTCTGAAAAGTGAAGCCAATGAGAATGTGACGTTCGTCTAAATTTTTTCTAATGACCAGCGTCCAGCGTCAGTGTCCAGAGGGATTATAAACCTGGGTATGCTTTACCATGACTGACAAGTTGGTAGCCAATGAACATGCAGCGTCTCTCAGTTTCTTTCTACCGTTGTGGGCCCAAGACACTCTCTTCTTAATCTCAATGGTTTTGCACTCTGGATAAATGAAGATGAAAAGAAAAAAAACAAAACTAACCAAATCTTTAGATTTTTAGGACTCATTTTTGGCAACGTAGATGCAGTAGCACTGTTGTTAATGTGGTTTATTGTCTGTACATGCAGTAAAAACGATGGACGTCGCTTCCAGGTGGGAAAAGGGAGGGCAATGTGGAAATGCCTTAAACCTACATTATTTTAAAGCCCAGCAGGGGGCGACTCCTGTGACTGCCACTTCCACTCCTGTAGAAGTCTACGGGGAAAACATAGACTTTCCTCATGAGTGCACCTATTTAGGTTGATAATGAATGATATTAGGTACATTTTGATTTTGATTATCTACAATATGTTCTCAGCTAAGAACATATGATTGGAAAATTGTTCATAAGTATATAGTTTCACAGTCAGTTCCAGATATCACTCAACACATCTAGTTAAAAAACAAACAAACAAACAAAAAAGGTAATCGTGAGAATTATCAAGGCTTCATATCTTCACTAACCAATGGGTGACATCACAGTGGCTATGTCCATCTTATATACTAACTGTGACTCCAATAATATAGCTGGGTCTGTCACCTGTACGACCTCGTATTATGGATGACTCGCTAGGTTATTATCTTTTATCAGCAGCTTTAAATAGAGATGTGTATGTATTGTTTTTCCAAGCACTTGCATGGAGGAAATGTAAATAGAAAAAAAGAATACAAAAATATTTATGTCAAATGTTTAAATCAGATATAGACGAAACAATTTTAGTGCTAAATGGAATGCAATGGTTGTTTGTCAGTCATAAATACAGGAAACAAGTCCAGTTCATGTGTTTTAAATGCACAGAACATAACCACTCTGGCTGTTTTTAATACACTGCATTATATTTACTACATGTAAGGTGAGGTTTGTGCTCATGAGAGGCATCACGTACCGAATGGAAACCTCCAGGTCCTCTGGGGAATTTGGGGTGGCCCAGACGTCTAATAAAATACTAAACATGCACGCACAGTCAGACAGAAGAATGAACGGATGGATGGATGAAGGTATTACCCCGAACGACGAGCCGTAGTGAGCAGGACTCCCTCAGTGTTTGGTGTCGGCTCAGAGCGTCCGCCACTGAAGCGGAGGTGAGTCAGACTCCAGACTTCACTTCGGATCATTGTCACAGTCCGTGTGTCACCTCACACAAACACAAACACACACACACACACACACACACACGCACAAAATCCTCTCTCTCACACACACACACACACAGAAACACACGCCCAATACCCAGAGCGATAGCAGGAGACAGGCGATGGTCTGCCAGAGAGAGCTGTCAGGACCTATTGTTGCCGGGTCTCACAATACCTACCTTCCTTAGACAGATTGTGTGTGTGTGTGTATTTGTGTTCAAGTGTAGCTTCCTCTTTTCTGCCCGGTTGGTCACCTTCACATTACTCTTACCTTTTTGTTCCCTTTCTGCCTTCTTTCCCACCCTGACTTCCTGGTGACACTTAAGCCTGACCTTCCCTTGTTCTTCCTCTTTAACTACACATAGTTTTTCACAAATATTTCCTTTTTCTTTCCATTTTCCATAAATTACAGCGATTCCTTCCCTTTACCGTCTCCCCTTTTTTCCACTTTAGGGATATTAGACCGATAGTTTCTGTGATATCATCAAGCTCTAATGCTGTCTCTAATGTTTCAAAAGGGAAAATCTGTTTGTGTGGTAGGAGTCCACTCAAGAGCACTTTTCAGATTTCACACGAGCCAAGTCTTGCTTCCTTCCTTTCTTGCTTTGTAAAACTTAAATATGTAAAAAGTCAATTCTATACTGGCTATCTGGGTACTTACTAGCACCATGGGCTAACTCACTTGTCAAGCGGTATGCTGTCACAGTGATTTTAATCGGCTTGTGCTTGCTTGTTTTCGGTGGGCCTGAAGCACTGCAGCTGTACAAATTGAGAAGAATGCTGAACTGCTTTTGCATCACCACAGTGCAGTCTTAAAACTCAGTATGTTGGCATCCCTATAGTCAATGTTAACTTAAGATGACATTAGATACAAGACAATATATTCTTCCCATCTCCCATGGGTATCAGTCACAGTGGAGGCAATGTCAGACTGAGGAAGGAAATGCTGTGAGTTGACAATTTTGCCTTATATCAGGCTCAAGGGACATCCCCAAGAAGAGACTAACAGACTAGAGAACATCAATGAAATTCAATGACTTGTAGGCAAAAAACATCATGAAGTGAATGGATACTACATTAAATTCATCTCAACTTTGTGACAAGTTGTTAAAGAGATGACTAGTGTGCATGAAGAAAATCCTTGACGTAACAGAGTGATAAATACGTTAGAGATTTCATCCACACAACCAAATGTCCACTAATGGCCAGTTGTAAGCTACAAGGTTAAACCTGTTAAGCGAACTTTTTTATGTGTTGGTGATGCCGGGTGTGCCTCCATGTTCGAAAACATTTCTATATGCAGGTAAGAAACACACACAGTCTTTGATGTAAAATCCTGTGCATGCAAGCTGCTGTGCTTTCATCATTACAGCACCTGTTAAGTGACAAGCTTGTGTAAGCTGAGGTGATAGGCTTATAAAATGCGCCCTCCTTGGTTTGTTGGTCAAATTAAAGAGTCATTTATATCATAAATGTTTGCAAAGTGTTGCCCTTTTAGAGACTATTGAGAAAATCCTCCATTAAGCGATCGTTATGTTTACTGTAATGTCTCCCGGGCTGTGCCGGTGAAGTCCTACATCAGCCCTCCCTGCTCCCACACTTTCCTCTCCCACCTGTGTCCCAGTGGTGCAACTTAGCTTCATTAGTCCTCGTGGAGCAGTTAAACCGCTTTGTAGCATAAATCCACCCCTTCACTCTCTTCATCCCCCTCCTCCCTTGGTGGTTTTTCACCACACTCATTTATTTCCTTCTTTTAAATGGTGGAGTTAAAGCTGCAACTCGTTGATTTTATACACACAGACAACCCTAAAGGACAGCAAGAACAGTATACAGTGTTTTTTTTCTCTATCCATTAACTGATACTGGAAAAACAGAAAACAATGCTGAGTTTAGTTTAGCTGCATATCTTTGCGTTTAAGGGCTCTTTATAGCAAAAACTGGGAATATGTTATTTTAGATCTGGTGAAGAACATTTCCTTAATTGTAATAATAATAAAAGCAAATCATAAAAATAAAATGAACTACATCACATTTAGCAGTTCAGTGAGGTGTGTAAGAAGTGGGGGCTCATCCGGGATTTGAACCCAGGACCTCTCGCAACCGATGTGAGAGGTCCTAGACCATCAAACCCATGTGCTCACAGGGGTGCTTGGTGTCTGTTCGCATAGTTAAGGGTTCTATGAAGTTGCTGCATGAGCACCATGATGCTTCCAGAGTAGCTAAACAGTTAATGGAAAACTCTCAGTCTAAGAGTCTGTGTTGTTTCCAGCTCGGGGACCAAGTACCCCTGTGTTATCAAAAGAAAACTGAGTGATATTAAATGACTTTGTCATTTGTACTCTAGACAGGAAACATAAATCTCAGCGTTTGCATATTAAACTACTGAGGTTGTAAGTTGTCATGTACAGTGAAGAGGTCCAGTAGGTTGTGTTGCTTAAGTTTCGGTTGTCTGCTGTTGTTGGTTATGCGTTGACCAATAATGGTGCACATATTCTGGTTCATTGCTGAGCAGAAAACACACTGACACTCAAAAATGTGCCATCAGTGTTCAAATGTGCCAACACACACAACTGTATTAGGGCATGACATTGATGTATGTTGCAATCAAAGCAGCATGCTGTTTGAATGCTACTGAAAGCGCTTTGGAGCAGAAAGAGATTGAGTACTCCAGTCACCCGTAGCACAAGGTCTTCAAACTCCCCCTTTCTGACGTAACACACAGTTTTTGTTCTGACAGTAAGGTTAATAAACCTGATTTCTTTTCTGTTCTTGTGTTCAGGATTGAGAGGAGATTCAGCACCCTATGTAATAAAGCTAGATTACTGGTACCTTTGAAACAGAGAGATCTAACATCTCCTTATTTGGTTCTCCACTCTTTGTTTACACTGACCATAATCCTTTCATGTTTCACCATTGCACATAATAGAAATCAGAGGTTAATACGCAGGGCTAACATTATCTGCAACTTGCACATCCATCATCAAAAAAGGTCAGAGAAACCATGTACCACCTAGCTGTAACACTAACTAGAAATCTTTGTTCCTCAATCATTGTTGAGCTATGTTTACAGTGAGGCAGGACTCATTATCGTGCTGAAAGAGGGCACTGGCATCGTATTATTGGAATGAAAGGGTCTGCGTGGGCTGCACCAATGTTTAGATAGCTGGCAGATGTCAGAGAAAGCTAGGAACCAGTGTTTTCCAGCAGACCGTTACCTGTAGCGATGCCTTTCCTGGCTTGGCTTCTCTTCCAAAGGTAACTGATGCGCACTCACGTGGCCTTCCACGTGATATAAAAGAAAACCCTGATGGTCATGTGTTCACTGCAGGTGCTTTTTGGCCATGGATTGGAGGTTAACTTGCATGTTCACTCCCCTTTCATATCAGTGAGCCTTGAGTGGCCGTGACCTTAGCACCATTTCACTGTTGTGGCTTCCTTAGTCTTCTTTTACTGAGTACTAACCAATTCATAGTAGAAATGCACTTGCTTAGTTTTCTAGTCCAAAGTCGTTTTTCCTGCTTCCAATCCTTTAACTTCAAGGACTGCCTGTTTACTTGGTGCCTAATATACAATATCTGCTTTAGACCTTTAGCAGGCGCCTTTGTAATGAATCACCTGCAAGTCGTTTCAATGCCACGTGTAGTTATTTGTTGGCATGTTCTTGGCATAATAGTTTCAGATGGATATATGATGAAAATAATGTGTAGCCTTAGTTCTTATAGTTTGTTTTCTGCAGAGAAATCAAAGACAATTTGAATGTTTGCATGAAGTGTTTAAGTCCCAGTTTTCTTTGAGTTCTACCTGCAGCAAGCGGAGCCGGGATTCCCCGCTCCGCTGTCTCTCCTCTTCAGTTATTTACTGCAGATTTATTGGGTGTATTTCTGGATAAGAATCTGTTCTGCTGCAGCTTTAAAGACTAATTAAATAAAGTGGCCTAAATATCTCTCTGCCTCCCTCTTTCACAGAGAAATATGAGCATATTTCATTAGTTTAAAAGTAAAAAAAAAAAATTTTAAAAAAAGAACAGAAATGTGCTGCCAAGACTGTGAGGCAGATTGACTGAAGTAAAAACTGTTCTTGGCTAAATGACGCGTGCAGCTGCAGTAGAGCTTTTGGCAGACGGCACTTCTCTGTCATCCACTGATGTCTCCGATTCATTTCCTTGAGACCTGCTTTGTTGCCAAACAGATTAGGCACAGCAGCATCAACATCCACACCGATGCCTTTGTAATCTTCAGACTACAGAAGAATAGCCTGAGGAACATGCAGCAGGAGCTTTGTAAGGACATCAAGACTCAGTATAAACAAACAAAAAGAGCTGGTTTGTAGGGCAGGAAATATAAGCTGTAAACTAATTGTTTTTATTCATCTGTGAATAGTTTGTTAAAAAAAATAACAATCTTTTAAAAGTTCAGTTTAATTGTTTTCTTCTCATCTACACGCTTATTTACTCCCCTTCTATTTATGTGACTTGTAACAAATGCAAACTAATGAATTATATTGTTTTCCAATCCTAATTATCCACTGCTGATTATTTCCTAATTAAAACAAAACTGATTATCACAGTTAACAGAAACATGGCCTTTTCTAGATAAGAAGAACAGCAACTATGGGGGTTCATCAACTGCAGCAGCTGCTGTAACACAAATCTATGAACGCCACCGAAGGTCGAAGAGAAGAAGGCGGCTCGTTTTGTATCTGATGGTCATTTGCTTTTGTTCGACTCCACTGCAGAGTTCGGGTACGTGCACAAACAGAAACAACCTTTTCCTCAAAGGTCAGTAGCCTCACACATACTGTACCAAACCTCAGAGGCGCCGGGCTGCATGTTTCACAGGCTAACAAGCAAACATCACGCTGCAGCGTCACTGTGTAATTCATAATCAGACTCGGAGTCAGGTTAATTACCAAGTACAATGCTCGGGAAAGATTCAGCATCCTTTGCCTCGCTGTTTTAGTAAAACCAGCTGCATAATTACACAAATGAATTCAACGCTTGTTTGTCGGGTGGATCTGCTGCGGCGCAGCGGTTAAGATTTCAAGTTTGAGCAGAATAAATTAGAATTTGGGAGCCTGAATATACGTCAGCGAGTCAACAGAAAATTAATCTGCAGTTTGATCATTCTGATGACCAGTAACAGTTTTGTAAACACTGCGTAAATTCAGCATTTTAACTCTGTGTTGCGTTTGTAAACCGAAAGTTCAGCGGGCACGCTTCACTTGTGTCTGACATTTTAATAGATCGGCTGATTAATGGAGAAAAGAAACAGCAGATTAACCAACAGCAGAAATAATCATTAGCCGCATCCCAAGAAGTTTCACATAAATGATGACAATGGGTACATATATCAGCGTCAGAGACAACTAAAATTTGGTGCTGTTGATGACCAGCTTACAAACATTTTTAAAATCTATGACACCAGGAAGTCTCAGTGAGAATAATCGAATATACAGAAGAAACCTGGTAGCAGCTGCAACAAATACAGCGTAAAATGCAGAATATATAGCATGACATATGAATACCGATGAGAAATGCCAGTGGCTTTTCAGTAAAACTAACCACATGCCAGCTTCATCGTTTTCTTTCGGTCGATACAAGCGTGCTGAAGTCGGGATCTTTCTGCAGAGTGTTCCATGTGGGTGTAGTCACACTAGGCAGTTTGAACCGTGCCCGAGTGCGTTTGACCACCAAAGCACGGTTCGTTTGACTAGTGCGAATGCTCCTAACCGTGCTCGGGCGCGGGTACGTTTAGCCGTCCCTGGCCCGCTTGGAAGCGGTGTGCCAGGGCGCGGTTCACTTGGACTCGGGTGCGGTTCACATGTAGTGTGAGCGCTAACCGTGCTGGAGCACGGAACAGGACGCGTGACGTCACGTTTTTTGCGACGCTCCAAAACCAACCTCCTCATATGAGCAGCGCGATTGCGTGAAAATTTTCATGCCACAAAAGCGTTCAGCAACAGGCTGTGGACCACCGCGGACTCAAAATGACTATCCACAAAGTAACCAGAGTGATGGACTCCATTGCGTTCAGCGAGAGCGCCGCTCTTCCTGTTTATCCTGAAACCGTCACACCATAATGACGTAAGCGTGCTCCGGCACGAATGCTGAAACCCTAGTGTGAGTGCTGGCCAGAGGGGGAGTGGGGAGGGGGGACAGTCGTACTCGGGCCCGGTTCACAGCAACCGTGCCTAGTGTGAGTACACAAGCCGTGTAGCTGGTAATTCTGTCACTTAGACAGAGAAGGGTTTATAGATTCAAATATGCCAGCGCTTTTTCTCGCAAGTGATGGCAAACCCACCAAATCCTTTGTAATGACATGTGGAGATGCTTCAGCTGAATGTTACAGCTTTATACTGTTGTTATGGTGAAGAAAACATGGTCCTAAGATAAATGACTCTTTACTTCGCCTCTTAGTTACCAAGTACTTGTGTGCGGCGCTTGGTAGGAAGCTTTTGGTTTGGTTTATTGAAAATAGGAGCCTGTTTCTATCCCATCTGTTTCAAATGAGCAGGAGCAGGAAAACAATGAGCTAAACTGGCTTGTTTGCTGTCTGAGTTTCTTCTGGGGTTAATATCAGTCTGGTCTCACCAGGTTCAGGAAAAGCTGTCTCATTTAAACGTTGTGCATTCCCGGTGGGATTTCACATCAGCACCTGCATTTACACAATGTAGTGGGCACCTTTGGAGTTGGTTAAAGTCACCTTTGATGGAGGGAGACTGGATAGCGAAGGCAAAGTCATTTCTTTTGCTTTAGTTATGCTATAAATTCAGATACATGATCTTGCACACTTGCCTGAGTTGAGGCACAAAGGAGAACCGGTGTTTGTAATGATGATACTCAAAGGTGACAGCTTGGTTGCGATATGAACAAAGTGGCTACCGCAGCTCTGATTTGCCACACCGCCTTGTTTCTCGCTGTTTGATTAGAAATCGATTTCTCAGTGCTCGCTAACATCAGACCCAGAATAGCTGAGCGAGTGAGCAGCGCTGCATGCTGGTGAAAGTTGAATTCACCATTTACTCTTCGAACAGCAATTTCACCACCGCCATGGTTCACCAGCTAGATGCTGAATGACGTGCAGTAGCTGCGTTATCATATTATAATTATTTGCTGCCGATTAAACATTTGCAAGAGAAGATCGAATACCTCCTCTGGGCTGCCGTCAGTCTGAAATATTTTTCCTGTTGCGATCTTGGTCTCTGGAGCCAGAAGTGACCATACTTGGCTGGACAAACGGAGAGCATAAGTAACTTATCAATCACAAGGTAGCCACACCTGATTATGCCCCGCTTTGTCATCTATTTTTCTCTGAATGGGTCTATAATATATTAAAGAAACATCATGTTGTAATAAATCAGACTTGAAACCAGTGACTGAGACCACAAACATGAGACAAGCATTTGCTGATAGAATAAATCAAGTGAAAATGGGCTTTTCCCCTCCCCACATACGTGTCTTCTTTTTAGAGCCACAGGTGTTGCCCCCTGCTGGCCGTTAAAAGAACCTGCAGGTTTAGGGCACTTCCACTTTACTTTCCAGACTAAGAGGCTATGTTCACACGTGCTTGTAAGGGCACAGACCTTGTTTCTTAAAAATGATTCAGCATTACAGATGCTAAAAAAGAAGTTGAAGTGTTAATGGTCATTAAGTCGTCTGACACTGACTGACACTAATGACTGTGATGCGCGCTGCAGTCCCTCCTGGTATTGCAGGGAACTCTGAGTAAATGTCCATCAGAGTGATCGCTGATACCGCCAGCTGTTCCGACTTACACATATTAGTCCAAGCAGCTGTGACTATTTCACAGTATGCCAGTGTGGGCCTTGCACTGTAGTGACGGCTTTGATTTGTTCCACAGATTATTTTACAGTCTCCCTTTTGTGAGTGCTGTTTTGTTTCTCCTGTCTCATTGAAAATATAAATGCGAATTGATACGTAACTTAAATGTGTGCACTATTTAAATGATTGTAACGTTACACGGGATCTTTAATTTTGGTTATTCGGTGTTAGACAGATAAATGTTTAGTATGAAAGCTGCAGGTTCTCAGGTTTGTAAAGGTGTGATGGTGTCAGTTACATTAAATAACATTAAATAATTTTCCTCTGGCTCTTCTTATATGTTTACTTTTTGTCTATCTTCCCAGCAGCCCTGCTGCTGTCTCTCTGCAGCCCAGTCTCATTTTATAGTAAAATGGTTACAGCAGTCTAGTAGTTTATGTCCTTGGACACAATTTGGCATGGTTTTTTTTTTTTTCCACAACAGAAGCATCTGCCTGAACCTAACTGACTAGTTTTGAATGATAATGAATAATGCAATGTATTTATAGTGTAAACATCGTGTCCCCTCAGGGACTCATACTGTGGTCTCTGAATGAGTGGACTGATCAATGTCACAGCTTCCAACTGTTCACTGTGGAGTTTTTTCTGGCCTTAAAGAGAGAAAAAAACTTGACGTTGTAAACCCAGACACGACCAGTAACTAAGTATGAGACTGGTCTATTTAAAATTCATGTCCAGAAACAAAACCTAATAGATTAAATGTCATGAATATTTCAAGAACTGCCACGAGTCTGTATTATTACCCGACATACCTAAATACCTAATGCCCGGATGTCCTGAGCTTCGAGCTTCAATCGCTCAACGTTTCCTCCTGTCAGACTTTCTGAGTCTTCGACTTCCCTTTGTGCCTTTCTCCTCACCCTCTCCTTCCTCCACCATGTTTCCAGCAGGGAGCTCCATCAGTTCCTGAGGTCTCTGGTGTGTGTGTGGTTGTGTTGTGTGGAGTAAATGGCCTCCAGGATCCCCTGGGCTGCATCTCAAATGTACTCACAGGGAAGCGGAGTCATGACTAAGACTGCATGCCTTTCATTAACAGAGAGAGAGGGAGGGAGAGAGAGCGTGTCTAACAAAGTTGAAAAAGTCAACTTATTCCTCTGGTGGACACGTGGCTAAAACTAAGAAATGTTTTTAAGGAGCAAGCTTGCATTGTGTGGGTTCGAGTACATGTGTGGGTGTAGGTCAGCTCGCTGTAAAGTCAATTTTATTTTGTTTACATAAGAAAGACGTTTTAATAAAATCGGATCATATTATTTGTGCGGCAGACACCGGCCTTGGTAAACTGATGTTTGATCGCCTACATTACAATGGATTGTACCTACAATGTATTTAGATAACTTACAATTTTTTACAATGTAACATTTTCATCCTCTTTCAAGCTGAAACCCTTTTCTCGGTCTGCTCCGTACTGTCTGATTTCCCGCTGGTCTTGAGAGGTGATTATCTGGAGTCCTACAGAGATATGAATGTGCGCACCCCATTTAGCTCTGTTTACTGGTTTAGTGGATTTCATTTCGTTTCAGGGAGCTTTGATGCTTACACAACCACAGAGAATGAAACACAGTGCGTGAAGGCATGCTGCATTAACAGCTTGATGTGTTTAAGTCAGTGGTTCGAAACTCGGGGGTGGGCATCACTAGTTGTGCACAGAGCCGGTGCCGGTGAGGTAAAGTAATACTGAATCAACATGACTTTTCTTTTTTTAAGGAAAAGCGAGAAACAGATTGATGACGTTATTGCACAAACCTTTAGTTATCCAATCTTCATCGTAGATCCTTGTTTTATTGGTAATAATTTATAACACTATCACATTTTTATCAGTAATTATTATTTAAATGGTGAATTAGAGGGCCTGGGTTCTCACCCTATGGCAGATGGGATAGACTCTACCTACCCCCCCCCCCCCCCCCCCCCCCCCAAACCTTTC
>VVHJ01013807.1:0-12690 GCA_015107715.1 Tylochromis polylepis | reverse complement strand
CACCCCCACGCCACAAACACACACACACACACACACACACACACACACACACACACACACACACACACACACACACACACACACACACACACAGCTAAAACTACCCTTCTCTGCGAAGACACACGTCTTTTTTTGTACGACTACGACACGGCTCTTTAAGAAATACTTGCTTCCTTGCCAAGAGTTAGATCAGAAGAAGAGTGCAACTGACAAGTTGTGGTTTTCCAAAGGGTTATGTGCCACACTCTTCCTTTCCCTGTAACAGTAGCTTCCTGAAAACTAAGCTGGATGCCTTCCAAAAGCACAGCGATGACAAGGCTTCAGGATGTCTGTTTACAGTCTTTGTGCTAAGCTAAGCAGCTGCTGCCTGTGGCCATTTACCCAACACACATGAGAGAGACATTAATCTTCAAATCCAACTCTCTGCAAGGCTGTCCGTAAGTGCTTTTAAAGGCCATTTTTGGCACTTGTGCTTCTTTCAGAAAAGTTATGGAAAAGCTTGGGAGTAGTGAAAAATCCTCTAATGATGTCCAAGGAAACCTAACCCCAATCAGCTGTCGAAAGACACTTCCCAGCTTTGTTGTGGATGCTCAACTTTAAAAACAATTTCAAAAGAACTGATGGAAAACATCTTATTGAGAGTTCACTTCTCTTTAATGTTTTAAAAGTTTGCAAACCTTAAACTGACAGTTAGACATAAACATAGTTGGAGGCAGAGAGAGAGGCTTGGACTATGTACAATTTTGCACCTGAGAGCACAATTAATGTTAATGTTCAAGCTGCTAACTGATCACTTAAGTGATTAAAGACCACTAGTGTTCCTCTTAACTGTGTGTTAATATTAAATAAAGCAGCATTCCTGAAGTTGTTTGGCATATAAATTACTGGACTCCCAACCTCTAATCTCAAAACTAAGCCATGTTTGCTGAATGTAAATGGACTAGTTCATCTTTTCTTTTCTCTGTTCATCTGATGCTTCACACGCCTGGAGCCTCCACCTTCTTCCCTGTGTGTCTATCTGGGAGAAACATCATCACTAGGCACTGCTCAGATTTGTAACATTTTGTATACAGTGAATTCACTGTATTGTAGAACCTGTCTGACCTGACTGCATGTAAATATTATGGCTCTGGACAATGTAGAGCCAGTAAACTACATGCAAAGTACTGGATCTGTCAGCGGAGTGAAAAGTGTTGTGTTCAGTCATGTGTGTATGTAGTGTACGTATGTGTCTGTCGGTCCCTTTTTTCCTGTTTTGGCTCTCATTACAATCTGATACCTCTATCCATCTGTTCACAAAGGAGAGTGAGACAGAAGAAGGGAGGAGAGGTGGAAGAGTTGGCCATCACTCTTCATCCATGCCCCTCCTCTTCCTGCTTTATCTTCCTTCTTTGTCTTACAACTCCCTACCCACCTCCTCTCGTCTCCTCAACCTTCTCATCCCTCTCTCTAGTCCCTCCTCTCCCTCCTGCCTGTCTTTCTTCTTCTCCCCCTTTCATCTTCGGTTAGAGCCAGAACGGAGCTCAGCTTCATCTGAAAACCCAGCAGGTGTGTGGTGTGTCTAATTGTTCGTAAGTGTGTGCGAGTGCGCAAAATGTGCTTTAAAGTCTTGCGCATGAGAGCTTTTTTTCTCGTAAGTCACACTGTGCCTGTGTCTGTAGCTACTGTGTGTAGTATGCCTGTGTGAGATATCTTGTTTCCTCAGGGGAGGCCAGGCCCATTTCCACTGTCTGCTGCAGCCAACCAACCCAGCAGTGCATCGATAATCTATTAGAGTAAAAATACACACACGCACACACACACACACACACACACGGATAAGCTTGCTCATCTTACCTGCCACTGTTGAGAACACTCTGGATGTGCATGGACTAAGTGGGTGGCCAAATGCCTGTACCTGAAAAGCAAGCATACCACAGAGATTACAAATAATTCACACATTTCCACAGCAGCACTGGCCAATAGATATCAGACATAGCAGAGCTGAGTAAAAAGCCACTTCACACAGACCAACACTTCCATTGCATGTTACACCATTTGATTAAAAGTATGTGGATATTGAACTTACTTTAACTTACTGAACTGCAGGCATGTGTTTATATTTAAACACCCCCCCTCCCCATTGTTGTCTACAAAGTCATCATGCGTGTGCTGACAGACCCCTTGAACTTTCATCTCTGTGATACATTCTGGTTCTCCTCCACTGTGTCAGAAGAGCATCCCTTTAAATTTTTAGAAAGTGGACAAATTCTCAAGGAAGCTGGAAACTGGGGCAGGTGGTGGACAAAGATTGTGTTTGTCTGACCAAAAAAAAAAAAAAATTACTGTTTTCATGAAGTGTGCTGGCACATGTTGCAGTCAAGGTTGTTTGTGTTGAATGCTCTCTCTCAGAAACCTCAGGATGTTAGAGTGAAGTTACATTACATTTAAAAGTGTTACTTATAATTCGTCTCTCTCATATATGTTACATTTGAGTCAACACTGGACAATGTGATGTCCAGTGTTGGTTCAAATATAACATTTGTGAGACAGACATGCTCTCTACTTTTAAGATTACATTAAAAATTTTACTCCTTTTCGATGAAGCTTACAGTTAGGACTGGATCAGGTGACCTTCCCTTAGTTAAGCTACAATAGGTCTAGGCTGGTGGAGGTTTCCCATGATGCACTAACTGTTTTAAATTTACTCACCTCTTGTCACTCTCTGTGTGTCTGTACACCACTCTGCATTTAATCATTAGCTATTATTAATCTTTGGCTCTCTTCCACAGTCTCTTTTACCCTGTTTTCCTTCTCTCACCCCCAGCCGGTTACAGCAGATGGCTGCTCCTCCCTGAGCCTGGTTCAGCCAGAGGGTTCTTCCTATTAAAAGGGAGTTTTTCCTTCCCACTGTCGCCAACTGCTTTCTCACATGGGGTCTTGTATTGTTGTGGTTTTTTCTGTATAATTTTAGGTCCTTACCTCACAAGTGCCTGACGTAACTGTTATTGAGATTTGGTGCTATATAAATAAAACTGAAATGAATTGAAATGAGTGGATAATATTTTACCATTGCACCTAAAGTGGGTGGTGAATGTATATTAACAAAAACACATAGCCCATACACACGATCATATGTCTCAACTAAAACTACATAGATGAAACTATAGCAGAAAATATGTACTGACATTTAGTTTAAAAAAAAAGGATCTGATGTAATCCTCCACGTAAATATGAAACACACACACACACATACACACAGTACGAGTCTATTGACCAGCCACACAGAGTGGCAGCGATTACACTTGCCAGACATACACCCACGGTTATTATATCCTCAGATATCCAAACTGCATGCACAGGCAGAGGCTTGGAGAAATAGCAATGGACAAACACACGCATGCACAAAATAACACAAGGCCAGACAAAACACATAAACAAGATGCCAGCATGATGTAAGAACGTGCAATATCAGACATCACATAATTAAAGCTAAAGCCTGTTTATCGACCAGCTAAGTAGGACAGGAGAAGCTAAGCCCCAAAGATGTAGCCTGTTTACAATAATAGCCATACACAGATAATGTAGCACAACACTGTTCTGCTGCCAGCCTGTATTTACCGTAGCCACATAAGGAACAAAAGACGATTTTTCACTGCTAAATTCTGGAGGTCAAATAAAGTAAATAGAAAGCATTAGTTATTTCACTACACCACAGAGAGCTTTGAACAGATACAGCCTTAGTTTCACTTTCCACAGTTTCCTATCTCCAATGCTACAGCAAGTACTGATCATTTTATCAGGGTGAAGGCAACAAATTTACCATGGCAGGACTAGTACGTCAAAAACTAACTCACTACACAATTTCCAGTTTATTAAAACGCTTCTCAATTAATTCAGTTGGTCCTCTAGAGCTGTTCAGTGCAGATCTTTGAGGTTCGGACTGATAAAACAGCTTTGCAAGCCACTTTATTTTGTGAAGCCATGGTACGTCAAAATGCTACAGAGTAGTTGCAGTCTATTGTTATCAAATTGTTATTGTATCAATGTAATTAGCCTTAAATTCTACAACAATTCCCACAATTCCTTTGTGTTTGCCACCAGCCCACTGGTAGACGGTATGCACAGGTGGCTCAGAGAAAAATGGAGCAATATTGTAAACCTTTAAAAGAAAACGGAGAAAACGAGCCCATACAGAATATCAGATTATTTGTATTGTCTAACTATTTAATACTAATAATGTGTCAGACTAGGTAACCTGGAGACTTAAATAAGTCGGAAGAAAGTTGTTGTTTTTTTTAATACCATAAAACTAGTAAGAATGTCCCATTATCCAGTGCTGGTTAAAACAGTTTTATTACCGTTACCTTTATTGTTTAAAAAAATCCAGGAACAACAAACAATGGTTTTAACTCTCCTTAAATTAATCTGCCTACTGTCTGCATTAGGAAACTCTTAAACACCCACAAACGTTGACTTTAACACAGGCAAAGCTCTAAATGCATTTTATTTTCAAGATAAAAATCAGTCAAGCCTTTACCAGTTTCCATCTCAAAAGCACAAAACCCGAGCAATGATTTCAGGTAAACCCTAAATAATTCCATCATCTACCATTTTCTTCCTTTGAATAATCCCTGGATTCCTGCCTTTCGGAATTCCTCCACAGATTATCCCTTGGCTTTAACTACTCCAGGGGCAAGGAGTAGGGAGTGGTAGTAGAGTGAAGGCTGAGAATGGCAAAGGAGGGGGTTGGGGGTGTGGGACAGCGAGTGTTGTTTTAAGAAGTTGGAAGTCTGTGAATCTTGCTGTGCTTGTAATTCCCCCTACGGACATGTTTTATACACGTCAAGGAATTCACTCGATTCCTCTGTTGTAAGCCTGCTCCTGATTCCCTAGTTTCACTTCTTCCCTTCTTTCTTTCTTTCTTTCTTTCTTTTTCCTTCCTCTTGAAACAGAGATATGCAGGTAAATGCACACAGCCAGGCTAGCTTCCAACATTTCCCATGATCTGCCTGACAACAGCCTGAGGGCCTACACATGGGCACACTTACATGCCCACAATAATAGAGAATTGAGATGGCAGAAAAAAAAGAAAGCAATAAGGGGCCCTGCGACGAATCCTTGAGGCACTCCAACCTTGTGATGCTGCAGCTGCCCACTTGGCTGCTAAACCAAACTAACCAGTGGTTAGAAGCTGTTCTGCTCCAGTTTGCTAGCTGCCTTTGTTTGGCAGAAAACAATGACAATCCCCCTCTCTCTAATTTACAGGGGAGTTGGCTCATTCCTCTGGGTGGAATGTACAGTGGGAGCAGCCTGCATTTCATGCTGGGGTGGAGCGATCAGTGATTGGGGAGGTGATCATCCGGCCAGAGTGGGGCTGCTTTAAGGGAAGGGTGAGTGAGTTTAGTGGCTATTTTTAGACGACATGTCATTTCAATCCGTGGCATGTTTCTGCGCTGTGGTCAAGGAAGGAAACACTGGTGGGGATACGTGGCCTTGCACTGTACTCACAAATCTGTGCAACAAAGTAGAAACCAAGAACCACTTCAGCAACCAGACCCGCTGTAGCAGACAAGTTAAATAGGGAAAAAAAGAGAATGTGAGAAACAAATGCTGAAATCCATATCCACAAAGAGAACAGCAAATAGAATCCTCACCAAACACACCTTAGACTGCGAGGACAAATCATTAAAGCTTACTGAAATCCACACAAAAACATATGCAAACAGCCACGTAGTCACTCCATCGCCAAACCACCACCCACTCAATTTCACTGTCACCTCACTTAACCTGCAGTGCGCTATAAGAGCTAGCAAAGATGCTGAGCGAGAGGTAGAATGGTGTGGAAGATGCACAAATGGAATAAAGGCAATCTAAGATCAGCATGTCTCACTGAGTCTGTGCAAAGCCTGAAATTAAAGGGGATAAAAGAGAGCGAGAAAGAGAGGGAAGGGAAGACAGACTTCACAGAACATATGGGGACCTAGATTCCTTCGCCTTCCCTCATCCTTCCTGTTTCCCCTCATCTCACACACCTGGGACCATTACTCCTAGAGGAACCAAAACCCAACCTAACTCTCCTTTTTTTAATTAGTCTTCTATCTTTCTTCATCCATATGCTATCATCTCCTTTGCCTCTGTCTGTCCAATCTGCTGTCTCTTTAGACTGCCATCATTACGATATCTTACCAGATTGAACTAATTTCTCTTAGACACCTGCTTCTTTCCTGTCCAATTAGTGATTAAGTACTATAGCATTAACATAACATAGTAACACAGCATTTAAATGGTGGATAAATCTACATGTATAGCTCTCTTTGCCACTGATCATTGACTCTATAGCTACAGTATTTGTGTGTATGTAGTGATTAGGCCACGCAGGATGCACTTTTATGAAGTACGAACTTGTAGCGGGGCGTGGTCTGTGGCACCGCTGCGGGGAGGCTGAACATCGGAGCTGCATCAGCTCATCACGCCTCCCCTGCATTTAAGTCCGCGCTAGGTCCTGAGTTGTTGTTGTTGTATGTGTGGCTGGCAGCTGAAAAGCTGCAGCCGGGGTGTGTTAAAGAACGACAACCGGAATAAATAAAGTGTGTTGAAAAGTGAACTATGTGGTCGGGTCTGCTGTGTCTGTTACAGAACTATTCTCACATATTATTGCTTAACTAATTTAGGTAATTAAGTAATGGCTCACTCACATTACAGTAAAAATACAACGGCAACGTCTTGACCACGAAAAAAAAAAAGTGGTTGCATTGAAATTTTGTTGATTTTTTGCTGTTAGAGATTGATTGCAAGTAGCTGTAGCAACAACTAGAAGTATAAAAACCTCAACCTCTGGGTGACCACTTTCAATCTTTGTGCAACATGACTGTTCACCACGTGGGAGGCAACCTGTCTCAAAACACTCATAGCCTAACTCAGCCTGACTGTAATCACGCTCAGATAGATAGACAGGCGAAGGTTTGCAAATAACCCCCGTCTTATTTATAAATGTAGACACTCTGAATTACTCTGCAACAACGAGTGCACCTTGTCAGCAACGCATTTTTCTGCAATAGTGGACTTAACTCAGTTGGTTGTATTGTGGTTATATTCCTATACATAACCAGTTTAACCTTGGCAAGGCTGCCTAGTGTCTATGTGATTTCGCACCTAAACTGCCATCCTGCAGCAACTACATCACTTTTTATGGAGGGATTTCTGAATTTGTGGTTTAAAGCTTTAATGTTCTGGCTGTATTCTGAATGTGGGTAGTTAATGTGAATTTCTGTATAACTAGATGGCAACACATTTGTTATTTTGCCAATTTATCACAGTTAATTGCTGTATTATCACAAACAGATTGTGTGTAATTGCCAGCTTGGCCACCATTCAATCCCAAGGAGATAGCATATTGATACTGAGTGACTCCATCTAATTGTCATTTTATTGCTTTCTTGATGCACCAAAGTTGCTTTGAAGATGCCAACTGAAAGTGAGAGGTCAAAGACCTGGTCCCCATCTTTGAAGCAACCATTTCAAAGGCAACAAGACTGTCAGTTTATTGCACATGGTCAAACATGGTTAGTTTTAGTTGTGATGTGGCTTCAAAGCGCTGTTTTCCGTAGTTTTACTGTAGCTTAAAGTTACAGTCCTCAAACTCTTAACACTAGATGTCAGTAAATTGCAGACTGCAGTCAACTGAATTCTGTTTTCTTATTCCTCCCAAGTCAAGTGCATAATCCTAGCTACGGTGGCCACTGTAGGATAAGCAACTCTGGCTGCCATTCATTTGTACTGAGTGTAGGCTGTCAGTCTGCTATTTAGGCAAGGCAAGGCAAGGCAAGTTTATTTATATAGCACAATTCAACAGCAAGGTGATTCACAGTGCTTTACAGAGACATTAAAAAACAAAAACAAATAAAAAGCATGATTTAAGATGGAAAAAAGAAAGGAACAGTAGATAAAATCAGTAGTTAAAATGTAAGTTTTGAAATTTAAGCTTAAAAGTAAAACAGTGCGGATTTGGTGCTTTATTCAAATGCAGCTGAGAACAGGTGAGTCTTCAACCTGGATTTAAATAAACTGAGTGTTTCAGCTGATCTGAGGCACCATTTCCCTCAGCTTTCAATTTGTCCACGTCTATTTACTTTGGAGGAGGCTCTAAAACTTCGTGAAAGGACTCCGATATCAGTCGATGAGTCAGCGAAGCTCACTTCTCTCTGGTTACAGTGATACTGAGGTGTTTTTTTGAGGACATCCTCAACTTAGTAACTCAGTTGGTAAGAGCTGCCGTCTTTGCCGCTGTTAGCCGCTCTTAGCCAGAGTTAGTGAAATTTTCTTTGAAGTGGATCTAACATTGTTGGACTCGGACGCTTAGCAAACAAACTCTGATGATGTGAGAATATCATCAAACTGTTTATCAGTGAGAAAGTTTGATTTTTAAGAAAACTGAGTTTAACATTAGCTGCCATATTGTTAGCTTATAGCCGTTGTCTGCTCTCAGGTGACGGGAGGGTCGCAATCTATTGTCGCTTATTGTCTAAATTGATGTAAATAAGTAACTGTGACAATATCAGGAATAATTAAGCATTTTTATGCATGTTCTCACTTGTAAGAGCTCTAACTTTAGTTCATGAGATAAGGCTTGATGTGAGGAGGATGAGATTTTTTCTTGATGCCAGTCTTATTGTCTCTTTCCTGAGCAATTGGTCTTCTTTGGTGAAGGAGATCCTTTCTGGGATGCTAAAACATAAGTATGATCTCGTATATCTTGATTCTGAAGGTGTAGATACAAATTAGAATTTGCTTTCACACCACAGGAACACCTACGAATTCTCTTCTCTGCCGCCTTTTGGTGTATCACTCTGTATCTCTGTTTCTGTTTAGCTGTAATTTCTTATGTGTACAAAGATATAAAATAATTACAATAGTTACTTTGTTGGCACAATTTACATAACGTCAGTCTAATCTGTGCATATAAGGCTTTTTCTTCTAGGTCCATTTAGTGATCATAATCAATTTCAACTTGAACCAGGCAGCTTGGTTGACTGGCAAAGTGACATTTAAGGAATTATTCTGATGCTTTTTTTTTTCGAACATGACGTGGACACAGAAAATAATACATATGGAGTGAAGTGCACATTTGAAAGAGTGTTTTGCTTTGATGTGTGCAGCCCTGACCTCAAAAGGGACAACTCATTATATGCGTGTAAAGAGTATCTGACAGGGACGGAGACAGGGTATGAAGGAATTTATAACTCACTCAGATTACTGAGACCATACACCAGTAAACCCACATCAAAGATGTCCACTTTCTTTGAACTGTATGAACAAACAAACAAACAAACAAACAAACCAAAGAAACAACCACAAACAAAAAAGTACCTTCATGAATAGTATATGCAAGTTCCCCCCGAGTGGCAAAGAAAACGTACACTTAAAGCAGAGATGTATAATAAAAATGTAGATAACCATTTAAAACACTTTTAACCCTTTTTGTAACTTCCAAAGGTAAGCCTGGGAGAAAGGTCAGTGTAAAACATTTCTGGTAATCTATCCAGAAAAGATGAAGATAAATGTTAAAAGTGGATGAAACGTAACTAAGGTCGTATATGTCCCAGTTAGGACTTTAAGCCATTCTGAAAAGATGTTATAAATACAGACAAGTGTAACCTCCCACCCTCCTGATTTATGATGTCCAATAATGCCTCAGCTTGCTTGGTTTCATGACGGCCATTACTGTGAGTTATAGTGGTGTTAATGAGAGCTATAGCAGTGTCTACACGGATTGCACATGACTGAAAATGAATAGGTAGAAAACCACAAAAACCCAAAACATAACTAAGTCATTAACCAGATTTTCCAGAGAAATGACAAGTACTAAGGTGCCCCCAGTTGAATAAGTTATGCTGAAGGTGAAGATAACAAGTTTACAAGCACCAAGTCGATGTGAAAAGGAACAGTTCTTCAGATTAAATGGGCAACTTCATTCATAAAAGAGTGAAATGCAGTTTTGAGTTTTCTCTGTCATAGAAAGACTTGGAGCAATGCCAAAGCGATTTCAGTGGTTGGTGTGTGACAGATGAGCAAATTTTGCAAGGGTGTCAAAGAGCACACGGAAAAAACAAAACAAAAAAAACCAAACAAACAAAATATGGATAATTGCATCCTGAAACTTGAGCCTATCTAAACACTTTCTGGCTTCTTGTAGTCAATTATCCCTGTTGGCATCCACTTTACACTAGGTATGGCTATGAACTGGTAAGGTTCAGAAAGGAAGTCTATCATTCCCCACAAAAACCCACTGAACCAATGTCATACACAAGTTACTCACAGGGCCAAACCCCTGAAGGGGAAGTCAATAACACTTACACTCAGTAACACAGTTAGTTAGGCTCTTTTTTTTTTTTAGCAAAACAAATAAACACAAACACCAACCAGACCCTCATGAGATGTGTCCAGTTTTCCCCCACAAATGAATGCTACAGTAGGAAGAATAAACATGTTTTACCTTGTGTAACATGTGTGCACAGATTATTCATTGAATTATAAACACGTGGTCAGCTGAAACCCTGCAAGTGTGCTTGATTCTTAACTATTTCAGGGGAAGTGACAGCCAAATATGCCATTTAGATTTTACTGCTGAGTGTACCGAGGTATATTTTGGTGAGTGCATGTGCGAAGCTGTTTTGCGAATGAATAGTTTTTTTGTTTCAGCTACTAATTAGAAGATGGAATGCAGTGAAATGAAGTGGGTGGAGATGACCAAATGACGCAACAGCATTAAATCAAGGCGAAAAGAAAAATCCCACAACTGTGTTCAATATGGTGCAGCATGTGCTGTTTAGCGGTGCTATATTTGTGTGAGAGAATATTTTTGCCGGTCCCTCACTGCATACACACATTTCTTCCACTGTGTATTCGTAACCTCGCCCTCCCTCTGCCTGGTTGCTAGGACACCTGCTATGAGCACGTGTAGTAGCCTGACTGTCAGGCCTAACTTTTGACCCCAAACAGCTCTAAACCTTATGACCTCAGCAGTGGTCTGAGTTCATACTGACCACTCCTACCGCTCTGTTTGTGTGTGTTTTCTTGTATGTGTACATCTGTGCATGACAGTCTGAGCACATCATACTCACTAGTTACACTGGTGTTTGAAAATTGTGTTAACCCTTAATTATGACCCAAAATGTAATTCAAAATCTAGTTAAAGGGAACCCAACCGGACAAAAAACATCAGACTTTGTCAATAACACATCCTGAGTAAATATCCATTATTGCATATCCATAGTCTGACTACAGGGCCAAAGTGTTTTTGTGGGACACATTACTTATGGTGAAAGAGTGTCTGAAAAGCCCACTATCCTTGAGATTCAGTTCACAGATGTAATGATACCGCCACCATATTTTACCATGATGATGTTCTATTTTCCTTTTCCCCAAATATGACACCAAAACATGTGTTTAGGATTCATCCATCCACAAAATAGTTTCACCAGTCCTCTGGGTTGTACTGATGATCTTTAGCTACAGACAGGCACCAGTCGATCTCTCCTTGTAAAGACCTCATAGTATCACCCCAACAGAACACTTCACTCTCAGACTGCAGGCTTACTAGTGGTTCCTGGAGTATTTAAAAGTAGAATGGGAGGCCGAGGCTTCAGCTTTCAGGCCCCTCTTGTGTGGAACCAGCTCCCATTTTGGATTCAGGAGACAGATACCCTCTCCACTTTCGAGATTAGGCTTAAAAGTTTCTTTAAAACTGCTTCTACCAGAGGTTCCTTCCTGTCAATGGGGAGTTTTTCCTTCGCACTCTTGCCAAGTGCTAGTTTATAGTGGGTTGTCTGATTCTCTGGAATTTCTACGTAATATTGTAGGACCTTTACCTTACAATATAGAGCCTTGATTTGACTTTTGTCGTGATTTGGCACTATATAAATAAACGTGAATTGAAAGTTGAACTGAACTTACACCACTTCCACACAAAACATTGTTATACAGTGTTTTCTTGACGGTCCACTAACAAACATTAAACATTAGTAAGCTGAGCGAGGTCTTTATTCTTTAGAAGATATCCCAGCTAATGGGCGTTTAATGATCTTTTCTTTTCTCCATCTGAAGTAGACAAGTTTACAGGTAATATCTGCAGTGTTTCTAAAACAAGCTATGACTTTCCTGAAAGAATGTAGATCTGCTTAGTGCTAAATTCCAAACTAAAATCTATACCAGAAGCCTTGGATGCAATTTGGAAACCTGACCAAGCAGGCTATAAAACAAAAAGGCCACCAGGAGAGGGTGAGAACTTGGGCAGTTTGCCAAGCAAACTCACACATCCAAGAAATGGCCATGAATGCAGAGGCACAGAGAAGGTAGGACACTGGGTCAGAGTGTTGCAGAGGACCAACATTATTCCACTGTGCAAACATGGGCTTGCAAACATAGTGGCAGGGAGCTTTGTGTGTGTCTATGTGTGTGTGCACGCATGTATATGTGTGTGTGTGTGTGTGTGTATGGTGTGTCATTGTGTCTTGCCAGCAGCAGACACAGGCTCACTGGGAAGGCGTCACGCCTTTATTTATTCATCAACCTTCTGGGAACTGGCAATGAGAGACAAGGTCAATACATCATTGTATACATGGGTGCGCACAAACACACAAGCATGTACACCCCCTTCGGTCCACCTATAGGGCCCATATACAGTAAACACTTTGCTAGCATACCCCTGCC
>VVHJ01013801.1:4849-15411 GCA_015107715.1 Tylochromis polylepis | reverse complement strand
CACATTAGTATATGTGAGGGGGCAAACTCCTCAAGATGGGTGGTGATCATGGTGGCCATTTAGAAGTCGGCCATCTTGGATACAACTTTTGTTTTGTTTTTTCAATAGGAAGAGGGCCATGTGACACATCAAACTTATTGGTAATGTCACAAGAAAAACAATGGTGTGCTTGGTTTCAACGTAACTTTATTCTTTCATGAGTTATTTACAAGTTTCTGACCACTTATAAAATGTGTTCAATGTGCTGCCCATTGTGTTGGATTGTCAATGCAACCCTCTTCTCCCACTCTTCACACACTGATAGCAACACCGCAGGAGAAATGCCAGCACAGGCATCCAGTATCCGTAGTTTCAGGTGCTGCACATCTCGTATCTTCACACCATAGACAATTGCCTTCAGATGACCCCAAAGATAAAAGTCTAAGGGGGTCAGATCGGGAGACCTTGGGGGCCATTCAACTGGCCCACGACGACCAATCCACTTTCCAGGAAACTGTTCATCTAGGAATGCTCGGACCTGGCACCCATAATGTGGTGGTGCACCATCTTGCTGGAAAAACTCAGGGAACGTGCCAGCTTCAGTGCATAAAGAGGGAAACACATCATCATGTAGCAATTTCAAATATCCAGTGGCCTTGAGGTTTCCATTGATGAAGAATGGACCCACTATCGTTGTACCCCATATACCACACCAAACCATCACTTTTGTTGTTCCAACAGTCTTGGAGGGATCCATCCAATGTGGGTTAGTGTCAGACCAATAGCGGTGGTTTTGTTTGTTAACTTCACCATTCACATAAAAGTTTGCCTCATCACTGAACAAAATCTTCTGCGTGAACTGAGGGTCCTGTTCCAATTTTTGTTTTGCCCATTCTGCAAATTCTGTGCGCCGATCTGGGTCATCCTCGTTGAGATGCTGCAGTAGCTGGAGTTTGTAAGGGTGCCATTTGTGAGTAGCTAATATCCGCCGAAGGGATGTTCGACTAATGCCACTCTCCAGTGACATGCGGCGAGTGCTACGCTGTGGGCTCTTGCTGAATGAAGCTAGGACAGCCACTGATGTTTCTTCATTAGTGACAGTTTTCTTGCGTCCACATTTTGGCAAATCCAACACTGAACCAGTTTCACGAAACTTAGCAAGCAGTTTGCTGACTGTAGCATGGGAGATGGGTGGTCTCGTAGGGTGTCTTGCATTGAAATCTGCTGCAATGACCCGGTTACTGCATTCACCAGATATCAACACAATTTCGATCTGCTCCTCACGTGTTAACCTCTTCGACATGTCAATCGCTGTGAACAAAGAGAAACTTGTAAATAACTCATGAAAGAATAAAGTTATGTTGAAACCAAGCACACCATTGTTTTTCTTGTGACATTACCAATAAGTTTGATGTGTCACATGGCCCTCTTCCTATTGAAAAAACAAAAGTTGCATCCAAGATGGCAGACTTCTAAATGGCCACCATGGTCACCACCCATCTTGAGGAGTTTGCCCCCTCACATATACTAATGTGCCACAAACTGGACTTTAATATCACCAACCATTCCCATTTTATTAAGGTGTATCCATATAAATGGCCCACCCTGTAGAAGGCACTGTACCTGGGGAAAAATAATAATTACAAACTAATCACAAATAAATACGATAAATTAAAAATTAAACAGGAGTTTGGATCTCAGGAAGTGAAAAGTTTTTCAAAACAAGCTTTTTGTGGTTACTTCACGTTTAGTTAAAGAGAATGGCCCTGATGCTGGTAAAACACAGAACTGTGTTTGACTCGGGCAGTGAGTCAAACACTCAGACTGTCTCATTATCGTCAGATAATCTTCAATTCCACTGGAAGTCTGTTGGGAAAACATCCTGTTTATATGGCCAGAATGAAGAGGAGGAAAATAGTCAAATTTTTAAAAGTTAAGGTTAAAATTTTAATGAATATGAAGCACTCATGTACAGCATTTTATCACACAGGTGATGTAATCTGGATGTAATGTTCTGTCGCGCAGATGCAGGGAACAATCAATTACCTTACCAGGCATGGTTATGTAACATGCAGGAAACTGATCATTTCACCATTTCAGTTTCACTTCAGCCTGGCACAACTCGAACCTCTTGGTCATTTGTAGTTAAAAACAGATAAAACCAGAGGCTTGGTTCCCATTTTGATCTGCATCATCAGTGTGTACACAGCAGCCGTTTTCTTTAAAAAAAACAAAAAGACAGACAAATTTACAAGTACAGTTTATTAATGGTCATGATTGATTTTCACCAGGTCTGCGAAGGTACAAGTCTGTGCAAACATGCTCAAAAACACTACAAAGCCACTGAATTCGCTCCCAGCAACAGTATACAGTTACATATGCATATACAGTACTGAAATACACAGAACCCTCCTCAGAGATATATTTAGAAAAATATAAAGTCCTAACTTTCCAACTCATAAACAGGAACATTTCACAACAAAAACACACAAATCCACATGTGCTGTGATGCCCTTTTTAGCTGAAAGGGAATGAACATATGATATGGATTAAATGAGCCAAAAAAAGTTACATTTTCAGATTCAAATAAGTGAAGTATGTTGCAATAGATGCTGCAGTAGTAAACTTTGCATGTGAGAACATGCCCAACCGTGTGTGTGGGGGGGTGAGGAAAGCGATGAAGCAATGTGTTTAACTGGGATGTGTTTGCACATAATGCTGTGTGTTTATATTGTGGTGAGGTTCGTGCTGCACACAGATGACGAGGTGCAGAGAGCCTGCAGCTTTGAAAAGGACCGCAGTGCATTTTTAAACCAGATCATTCAAGACCAGCAGCAGCTTTACTGCCTCCAAAGCAATTTGAGCCCAAGTGGAAACAGTTTTCTTGACGTTCGTTTGACTCCTGCGTGTATTTTTATCCACCTGTCTGACTCATTGCTGTGAGACATTAGCTCGCGGCTCAGCTTGGAAGGGGAGCTTTTAGTAAACATCTGCAGGAGTCGAGAGTCGTTAAGGCAGCAATTAGTGTTTTCATTTCGTTATCTAAAGATCACAAAGTGACATTTTCTCACGGCGAGCTAATCAGTGAAACTGAGCTGCTATGTGAATGTAATACCTTGGGATGTAAACTAGATATTTTTGAGATAAAGAAGTTTGTTCTCTGCTTCTGTGCACATGTGGGACATTTCAAAGGAGATGCTTGGAGATATTTACAATACCTCCCCGCGAAGACTGCCTCGTCTGATTAAATAAATCGTTAACAAAAAGAGTTTCTGTCCAAAAATGGAGCAAAAGAAAAAGTAAATCTGCTTTTCCATCAACGCCTGGTGTGCAAATGTTGGGAGATGCCCATATAAGGGCTTATTTTATCACACCTTTTTTTTTTTTTAAATCAACAGCAGCTACAACAGCTTTTACAGTTTATTAAAGTTTTTGCTATATTTAAACTCCTTTTTTAATCATGAATTGAAAATATGCAATAAGCAGAGGATTACTGATGATTTAACCCTGCAACACCAGGTGTGTCATATTTGACACATGACTTTCTGAGACATCTACATCAGTGTGATTTTTTTTTAACCCTAACCCCATTAAATGCTTTTCTTATATGCAAAAATGATATAAATGAAAACTCGTACATGAAAACTGATATGTAATTATTTTTCTTACTTTGTCAGAAGGTTAAAACAAATGCTCCATTGCCAAAAAATTCGAATTTTTTGTGGTTCAGGCTATACAGGGTTAACTGTTTGGTCCAAGTAAAAACAATCAACAGACATTTTAATTTTACAAAGACAAGTAGACAAATTTAAAAACTTTTCAGTCTGTGAATTTGATCCAATAATAAAACTAATTTCCTCGATGTAGTGAGGCCCACTCGAGAGAAAATCTTGCTCAAGAAATTGTTCCGAAACAAACAAATACAATTTATCAAGTAAAAGCAAGAGTTGAATCCAAATTACGAAGCATTTCTTGCCCTTGTTTCACTGTCAGTGAAGCACAAGGTGGTTGATGTAGCCGCTCATCTGGCACACGATCCATCACCATTCACAGATTACTGTAATGTCGTCATGGTCTGGGCCGTTTAGTCTCGCTTCTGAATTTTTGGTTACTTTTATTTGTTGAATAAAAATAACCTTATTTTATGTAATGTTTAGTTTTGTGGTTCCCTTATGTGTTCCTCTCTCTGTCCCAGCTTTTGTTAGTAGCCGTTCCCTTGTCTCCGTGTCTGGTTTGAGTCTCGTCTTGTTTGTTTCCCGTTTTATTTTGAAGTCTAGCTTTCTTACATCAGTTTTGCTTCCTGCCTGTGTTTTTCTCCTGATTGTTTGCACCGCTGTCTTTGCCTCTCCTGATTGGCCTCCTGGGTGTATAAATCATCTGGTCTTCCTTCTCTTGGAGCTCAAAGTGGTTGTTAATACTCCCTTGTATTCTGCCCTCACACATGCCTGGAGTTTCTGTTGTTTGTCTCTTTGAAGGATTTTGTACTCCTTTGTCCTCAATCCAAATAAAGGTTAGTTTTTAATCCTACATTGATTCAGCTCTATAATACAATATATCTGTCTGGCAGAGGGGCATCTGCCAGATTATAATATTATTATTATTCATTTCAACTGCTTTAACAAAGGAATTTCAACCAGTATGACCATGCCCTCCATTATCTCCATCTTTTGGTATTTCACAAAGTTATTATTGTTTATGTTGTAGTGCATGCAACAATGTTTTATTGTTTTATGTCAGTGATGGTTTATATAAATGATTTTGCTAAATGGACTGAATTGAATGCTGTTCAGTGCATCAGGCGCAGGTATTTGTATTTGGTGAAGCTGTAAGTATGCATGAAGTTTGTACAGTGAAAGTGATAAAAGGCTCATAAAACAACAAATTTAAATTTGACCTTGAGCATCGTTTGGGTGAAGACCCATTAAGTGATCACTGTGTGCAAGCTTCACTAAAATCAGACCAATACTGTCGGCCTATGACACCTGACGACCGAGCTTCCCTAAGGCATCAGTCCTTCAGTCAGATGAGCTAAATACAAGCACTGCATGTTTTCTTCACTTGGGCTCTTTGATAAAAATTCAATCACACATCAGGGGACTGTTTTGCTAAAGGATATCATGACAGAATAATATTTAAACCCACTGGTGCAAGACAAAAACAAAACATTCAGAACACTAGAGAACGCTTTTTCCAAAAACGTTGGGACGCTGTATAACATATAAACAAAAACAGAATGCAAGAATTTGCAAATCTCAAACACACAATTTATTCACAGAAATGATCAAGCAGAGACATTTCAGAATTTCATGAAAAATCTCTCATTTTTAGTTCGATGGCAGCAATACGCCTTAAAAAAACAAACAAGCTGGAGAGTAAGTGGTGCTAAAAGAAACAGCTGGAGGAACATTTTGGAACTGATTTAGTTAATTGGCAACATGTCAGTAACATAATTGGGTATAAAAAGAGCGTCTTAGAGAGGCAGAGTTTCTCAGAGGTAAAAACTCTATCTGCAAATGGAATAACTCAGAATAATGCTATTCAACAGAAACAGGCATGATTCTGTCACGGAAATCACTGCACGGGCTTCCAGAAATCATCGTCTGAACACAGATCACGGTGACGGCCACAAAAAGCTCTCTCATGCCAAGAAGAAGCCACATGTGAACACGATCCAGAAACACTGCCTCCTTCTCTGAACCAAAGCTCTTTTAAAATGGACTGAGTCAAAGTAGAAACTGTTCTCTACTCAAATCATTCAAGATCTGAACTGACCTGCCTGCAGTCCCAACCTTTCAACAACTACCAACATTTGGAGCATCATGAAATGAAAAAAACACAACAAAAGACGACCCAGAACTTTAAAGCAGCTAAAATCCTCTATCAGACAAAATGGCACAAAAGTCCAGCAGCTGTTCTCCTCCATTCCCAGATGTTTACAGACTGTTGTTAAAAGAAAAATGATGCTACAGAGTGGTAAACACTGTCTTGTCCCAACTTTTGAGACGTGTTGCTGCCATTGAATTCAAAATGAGCTTCTTAAAAATTGTAAATTTTCTCAGTTTCAACATTTGATGTGTTTTGTATGTTCTATTATAAATTAAATAAGAGTTGATGAAATTTCAACTCATTGCAGTTCCGTATTTATTTACATGTTTCAGAGCATCCCAATTTTTTTCTTTTGAATCAGGGTTGTATATTTGTAATCCAGAATCTGAATCTGCTAAACCCCTTTTCAGTCAATGAAAGACGTGTATGCATGTCTGTAGCACTGTTGTGAATGACTGTGGTGGGTTTAATGCCATCTGTCCACTCGTAATTGTTTTTCTTCTCAGTGACGCGCTCCGAGCAGAGGCAATGGGAAGTTACATTAGATGAATGGCCAAATGAGGAGGAGAGGAGACTCATTACCTCCTCATTAATGCCAGATGCTGATGCCAACGGGGGTCAGATGGGAGATACAAGACGTCACTGTAGCAGATGCAAACTGCAGATTGGATCAAGTGTCCACCCTAAACAGATTTGCTGTGTATGTTTGAGAAGATGGGGACTGCCAGCAGGAGCACATGCACTTCAAAGAAGGTGAGGTCAGGTAAGGTAAAGGGAGTTGGTCTGAAGGCAGCACAGGCCACATTCTGTAATACTTGTATTTTTTTTGTTTTTTTGCTTTCAACTGGTCAGAGATCTAAAGAAACCGACTGATGGCACTTCTGAAACAGATGTTTTCCATAGACCTCCAGAGTGGGTTTCTAAAGCCCTTAATGGAGCCTTCAAAGCAGCACGACTCTCTGATCGGGTTTGAAAGATGTAAACTAAGCGAAGGTCCTGTAAATATTCACATGGGAGATGTCTTACAGTGTGCCTGTGTGTGAAGGTGTAAGCGTGCACCTGCTGATATTTTCCATCTCACTTTCACATTGTTAGTGTGTGTGCAATGAGATGAAATGAGGGAAAAAAGCAAACCCAGCCCTCTTTTACGGTCGTGTCCTTGAGTTGTAAACGAAGGTAGAAGAGTATGCATATTTACTCACTGTACACTTATACAAACAACACCTCAGTAAAGTTAAACAAGACATTAAATAGAGAGAAAAGGGGCTGCAGGTCCCCTGAACATGAGGATATACTGAAGCAGGACACAAAGAGGATCTATTAACAGTCAGCAGCTCCATGGTCCCGTAGCAGGGGCTTCAACAACTAACTGCCCCCTCTAATAGCTAAAAAGTCATTCTGTGTCTAAGCATTTCTTCCATCTTTCAAAGTATCGTGAGGTGTATTCATGTGCACCGCCTTGAAACTGCAGGTTTCCACAGATATGAACTCGGTCAAGTATAATCCGCAATATTTTTTTAAATAAATGTCTTTTCTTGCCCCAGATGGCTAAAATACATGTTCGTAAGAGCGGGCCTGTCAAGCTTTGTGTTTCAGGAAGTGGTGGGGAGGGTTTCCAACCTCTGGAGTTTTTTCTACAGTATTCTGATAAAACACATTAGACCTTTTGCTGTGTTTGGGTAGAATTTTACACGTTTTAAGTTACAGTTTTCATAGATGTCTATTTTTCATTCAAACAAGGCTACAAAGTAGTTGTGCAATCACAAAAAAGGCCATTTTATTTGGCTTTGAGAGAGTTCATCCTAAGGCTAACCCCTTTGACACGTTCCCAGAGGTTCCTATTATGTACCATAAAAGTCTGGGGGACAAAGACTCTGGGAACATACCTAGCAAATATTTTTAACAACCCTCCGCTGACTGTCTTGTCTCACCTTCTAGCCTTTGTTGAAAGAAAGCGAAAGTTGCATCCACGTAGGAGATCTAAGGTCACTGTTAACTGGACCTACTTTTCTAGCAAGAGATCCACGTTCAACAACCGATTAGATCTTTAGAACAAGCCGAGACAATATGTATTTAAAACCTATTCAAACATAGGTGATATAATCAAATATAACAAGAAAGCCAGTTAATTACAATTAAATTTCACCTTTTACATTTAATATGAAAAAAATGTAAGAATAAGCTAATATTCTCTCATTCATTGTTATTGTACTCTAAACTGTTTCAAGATGCAGTGATTTTAAAAAGATAAATGTCTGAAGGTGTTTTATTTATTTATTTATTTGTTTAATGATTTAAAAAACAGTCTGCAGTAGTTTGTGTACATGGAGAAGACTTATGAATGTCCGTTAACAGTTATGTAGTAACTAAATTAGCTCTCACTCAATTATCTTTGTTTTAAAAGGAACAAGGACACACGCATTTAATTTGTCCATTTAGCTAGATCTCTATTTTACATGGAAACAATGTCCCCATCGGCCCGTCTCTAGTTATTGTTAGCTGACATAAGGTGATTGTTTTTGATCATTTTTGTCTGGGAGACAATGTCGCCGTTTAAGCTGTGTTTGCTGGGTATTAAGGACTCCATCAGATACCTTCAAATAATAATAATAATAATACTAAAAATAATAATAAAGACCGAATAAAATATGACAATCAAGAGGACCAGTATAATGAAAGCCATAATGGTCTATGTGGGAAAATAAATCTGTTGGGCATTTTTCTTGGCCTTCAGACAATGATTGCTACAGTGCCGGACAGGACATACCAAAAAACAAAACAACAACAAAAAAAAACCTTCACACTCGGGTGAGGTCTTCCACACTTTTGACATGTATCTTTTCATCGTTTACGGTATTTGCAGGCTGCTGTTACATATCATATTTACAACTCTAGAAATATATTAACTTGCACAGCTAATGCTGATTAGCAAATTCTGCTTTTATCCTCATCTGCTTCTAATTAAAGTGCATCTGCCACTGTTATAATTTTGAATCCTTTGCAAGGATGCAAAGCTTGACAGGCTTACAAACAGAAGGATTGGTCAACTTGGCAGAAATTGTAATTGATCCTAGAAGTTCATTGACACTTTTGGAGCTGTCTTATCTCAGCAGGTGTATAAAAAGGAATATTTTATGCTACACAGGAAGTGATGTGCTGTGTGCCTCTGGCAGCAACAGCAGTTTGTGTGGATGTCGAGCAGAGCGCCACTGATGTAAGTGAAAATCTAACAGCAGTCAAATAAAATGATGTTTGGCTACATTACTTGGTGTCCAACTGATCTGAACTCCGAGACGTGCAAAGCTTAGCACCAAAATGCATCCAAAAGAAGTCAACCAAAGAAACAAAGTTGCACGGATTACCACGTTAATCTGATCCATCTCTGTGAAACCATCGTCGCAAACTCTCCAACAACATTTTAAACACATTATTTTCCCGCTCTTTAAACTTCATTGAGTCCGCTGAAAACTTCTTTACCACCTCTTCTTCCCGACTCTTCACACCGCTGAGCTGGAGACCTGGAGCCAGCCCACCTCTGTGTAGGCCCCCGTCACATGCCAGTAAACCGCCCCCATCAGTTTGGTCCACACCATCTGCACCTCTGCCGTGAAGAATTCTGGGAAATCTTCAGACAACACCTCCAGCATCACACCGCTCAGGATCTGAGAGGAAGGGGTGAGAAACAAATTTCATTAAGCGAGCCACGGAGAAATGGAGAGAGAGGGGAAATGTGGCTATTGAGATAATAAGGGTGGCGGTGCGAGTAATGCAGAAAAATTGTGTTCTGTGGGTAAAGTGGGAACCGAGTGATGGAGAAAAAAGGAATTCATTTCAGCATTACAGAGAAGTGGGCAAGACAGGTGAGAATTGAAAATGATAACTGTAAAACATGAAAGCAGTGGGTGGACAGACGAAACAAAGGAACAGAGAACAGAGAGAGAAAGCTCGGTGTAAGCGTGGCAGCCCGCCATAAAACCTTAAAGTCAGCTGACCTGGGTAGAACTGGGGCGATAAAATCAAACAGCTGACGTCTGTATTTTAACAAAAGCTTCTCAACACGAGGTTACGAGTGGGGTTTTTCTTTTAAAGCTTTGAGACATATTTCACCTGTGATGTGACACCAAACAAAAGAATCTCTATCAGCTGAGCAGCTGCATGAATGTGATATGGATGAAAGTTCCTGTGCTGGCAAAAACAAAACTATAGCCCTCTTTGTATGGTATTACCTGGAGACATCAAGTAGTTTGTTATAGATTTCAGTTTTGAACATTTTCATCTATTCGTATTTCTGCATGATGCAACAAAGAGGGGATATCCCAAACATGGTCATCTCAGACACATAGCTCCGGCTGTGAGCACAGAAGCCCCGCCTACTTGCTATTCAAACCCTCTGTTTGCAAGGAGCAGCCAAACAGGAGCTAAAACAGCTCGTTTTAGAACAGAGGCTGAAGCAAGGCTCATCTTCTTTTAAAAAGTGGACTAAAATAGTGTGTATAAGGTTTGTTATGAACAGGTAAAAATATGTTTATTGTAAATTATAATTAATGTGATTTATGCAAAACCTGTTCCAGTAGAGTCCAAGACTACGTCCCATATGGAGCTGAACACAAGACGTCTCCATAGGAGGAAGCACAAAACATGCTAGGAATGAGGTTGAAGCTTTTAGGACATAAATGTATCTTTGTTTGTTTTGTGTTGGGTTTTTTTGTTTGTTTGTTTGGGGGGTGTTTTTGGTGGGGGGGGGGGGGTCATTGTTA
>VVHJ01013799.1:70369-88016 GCA_015107715.1 Tylochromis polylepis | reverse complement strand
TCCCTCTTTAAAAGTGAAGAAAATCTCTCCAGACTTCTGCACAGCTCGTACAGTCAGCTGTGCTGATGGCTAGCCACTTCGTGTCTCACCGTTTCCGTCTCCGGTTACTGCTGTTTGCGCACAATGACGCCACGAGAGGGCGCCAGACACCAGCATGTGTTCAAAGGGGGGGGGGAGAAGGTTCAGGTGGGATGCTTCTTCCTCTCCTGTCCTGCCACCCTTGGTCAGTGTCTCTTGAGGCGATATCAGAGTTTCCAGTGAAGAGAAAACCCTTGAGGTGCCGGACAGGTTTCGTGAAAAGGTGAGTTTTAGCAGGTTACACCTGCTTAATTTACTTAAAGACCTCATAAATGAAAGGACACAGGTTACTGCACTGATTTGTGTTGATATTCTGTGAGGGTTTCAAATGTGCAAATATAAACACATTCAGCCAGATCATCTTTAAATGCGGATTAATTTGTCAGTTAAGCTGTGACAGTAAGCCAAATGAATGATGTTAATGAGATTGAGGTTTGAAGTTTAACACTTACAGTACTATGATTTTTTTTTTTTAAAAAAAACAGTTAAGACAATGAAACACATTTGGTGTGGTTTTCCAGTTTTGTACTTCTGTTTAATACTACTTTTTGGTTTCTGCTTTCTGGTTTTATTGATGTTCTGCTGTGTTTGTGTGTCTTTTTCTTTTTTTTTTGTTATTCTTGTCATGAGTTTTGGTTTCCATGGTCCACCCTCACCTATGTCCTGTTGTGTAATCAGCCCCACGCTCACTGGTCTCTTCTTTAGGTACTCCTGTTCAACTCCTTGTTAACAGAAGTATTTAATCAGCTAATCACATGGCAACACGTTCAAACCGATCATCAGATTGGGGGAGAAAGGGGATTTAAGGGACTTTGAAGGTAGATGGTTGTTGATCTCATCTGATCTATTGACATTTTTCCACACAACCATCTGTGGGGTTTACAACAAAAAGATAAAATATGGAGAGAAATGTGGGTGAAAATGCCTTGTTGATGCCAGAGGTCAGAGGAGACTGGACAGACTGCTTCAAGCTGATAGGAGGGCAACAGTAACTCAAATAATCCTCATTGCAACTAAAGGATGCAGAAGAGCATCTCTGCACACACAAAATGTCAAACCTTGAAGCAGATGAGCTATAGCAGCAGAAGAGCAAACTGGGTGCCACTCCTGTCATTTAAGAACAGGAAACTGAGGCTACAATTTACACAGGCTCATCAAAACTGGTGCAGAGAAGATTGGAAAAATGCTGCCTGGTCTCCTGGTCTCCCAGTCTTAGTTTCTGCTGTGACATTCATGGTAGGATCAAAATTTGGCATAAACAACACGAAGGCATGGCTCCATCCTGATGCAGTGGTGTGGAGGATATTTTCTTGATGCACTTTGGGATCCTTGGTACCAGCTGATCATCATTTAAACATCTCAGTCTACCTGAGTATTGTTCCTGACTGTGTCCATCCTTTTATGACCACAGTGTACTCATCTTCTGATGGTTGCTTCCAGCAGGATCACGCCCCATGCCACAAAGCTCAAATCATCTCAAACTGCTTTCTTGCATTGACAATGAGTTCACTGTACTAAAATGGCCTCCACAGTCTCCACAGATTTCAATCCAATTGAGTAACTTTGAGATGTAGTGGGAAGGGAGTTTTACATCATGGATGCATAGCCAATAAATCTGCAGCAACTGTGTGATGCCATCATGTCACTATGGACCGAAATCTCTGAGAAATGAATCTGTGCCACGAAGAATTAAGGCTGCGCTGAAGGAAAATGGGGTCTAACCCAACACTAGCAAAGTGTTTGTCAAACAGTTTATGTTCCTGGATTTGCTGTTTTGCTTTACTTGCTGTATCCTCATGTTTTCTCTGGCTTCCTTTGTTTTTGGATTTCTGTTTCTGTTACCATCAAAGCTACTGAAACTCGCGATTTTTTAAAAAGTTATTCTGCATCCATTGTCCTGCACTTGGGTCCTCTCCAGCGTATCGTGATACAAATGTGTTCCTGCAAACAGGAACCAGTTCATCAGTTTAATGAGGCTTTAATTGCATTTGTATTTGACCTGTTGAAAAAGCCGAAGCTTCTTTTGTAAAGAGACTTCAAATTTAATGTTTCTAAACTAAACCAAGATGAAAGACCCCCAGTCTGCTCTGTGAAGAAAGGCAGACTCAATCCTGCAGAGACCCCATTTGGTCCTATAGGCTGAGCCAGGCCATGGCATCATGCCTCCTGGCTCTTAAGCTGTGCTGGCTTACTGAGAGTCACTCTGGCAGGTACGGGTGTTTGGTTACTGACCACCCAGGATCTCAGAGACAGGGCCAGGAGGTGCAGGTTTCTGTGGAAGGTGAGAACACCGTGCGGGGGGCAACATGAATCGACAGATTGAACAACCGGGAGCCCTGCTTATATTTCTTTTGTTCTGTGGTGCAGGGTGCTGAAAATGGTCTGCTAAACTCTGCTTTCTTCTGTTTGATCTGTCATGTTTTCATACCAGGAAATTGTTGGTTTGCATTTATCTATTGGGTCTAAGGTCATTTTATAATTTTTAGAGTAGCGGTATTGGATAGGTTTTAGTGTTTTTATAGTAATTAACACGCTTTTTACTAAATGTTTATTTTATTTAACTATATCTTTTAACTGTGCTGCAGGGTTTTTTTTTGTTAAATGCAAATTTATGTAAGTGTAAACTTTACAAGTTAACACAGTTCAAATCGAGTCACTGTTTTAACTGACCGTCAGTCATTATCACTGATAAAAACAAGCATGTAAGCTGTTAATACAAGGGAGGTCAACCTTTGAACCTTGGAAATGAATCATATTTCTTTACCAGGTGAACAGAGCTTGCTTTGCAGCATTGAGCCATCAGGACAGGAGGTGTCCTCCCAGCTAGAGACTTGGTTACTGAGGTGTGTCAGTCACTGAGCCACCCGAGCTGGAAGTTCAGTCAGTGCAAAGACAGACGGGTGGAACAATAAGTTGTGTAACACAGTGCGGCCATTTTAAAGCTATTACTTGTGCATGACATCATGACTGTAGTGTGATGTTTGTATAGAAATGATGAATTCTTGGTGTAAAACTAGCAAGCCCATTGGGACAGTCTAGGATTGATCCTGAAGAGAAAAGATAAGCTTTCTTATTTAATAAAATAATAGATATACTCTCGATCGGTGCCTTTTCATCATCAGTTTTCAACCCACCTGTCAAACTAAAATAATCAGCATGGACTATGAGTAGATATTCAGTGATTTTTATAATGATGTTTATTGTTCAAATTGAGCGATGGTGCTTTTCCTTTATTTTCTTACATCTTTATATCGTTACAGTGGTTGATGCTCAGACTAGTGTAAACACTCAGATAGCTTTTTTTTTCTATTTGCCAAGAAGAGGGAGATATCCTTAATATGGTGAGTTCAGGCACAAGACTGGGTTTGTGAGCCCACAATGGCCCACACACCTGCAGCTGAAACTTTCTGTTTCTGAGGGGCAGCCAATCAGAAAAAAAGAGAGAGGAGCTAAAGGTTTTTGTTCAAGACAGGCTGAAGTGTGAGTCCTGCAAAGTGAATCCAAAATAAATACATGGAGGAAGTTAGCATTATAGGTCTACTGTAATGCAATTAAAATCCATGGACCTCTGTCTTTCTTTATTGTGACTTTTAATAATTTTTCAAACCCTGAAAAAAAAAAAGAACTGAGGTGTCTTCTCCAAATTAAGGTGGGTTTTTTTGTTTTGTTGTTGTTGTTTTTTTTAGCTGTGGCAGGCAACTAGGCCTAGGGTGGCCAGGTGTCCCACTTTATGAAGGACTGAACTCCATTTTTACTCCTTGTCTCGCTGCCCCACATATTGAGACATTGTCCCACATTTTGGTTGGCTTTTTAGTCAGTGTATGTGAGTCTCACAAGAATCATGCAAGTCAAAAAGAAAGAGATACGTGGAAGCACAGTTACTGAAACTCAAAGATGGTTAGCAGAGAGAAAAGCAGCTGAAATAACAGACAACACATATAAAGACACATAACAACAAAAACTTTGTATTTACCTTAAGAATGTTAGGATTATTGCAATAAAAAATAAATATGTTATATTTCTCTTTTATGTCATTTTCTTATTCTTTCAGCTGCTCCTTTTAGGGGTCCCCACAGCAGATCATCTGCCTCCAACCCACCCTGTCCCCAGCATCCTCCTCGGTCATCCTCCTGGGACCTGGAGCCCTATTAATCCGGTATTTGTCCCACACAGACAAACTCTTGGTCTCACATTTAGTTTGTTGAAATCTGCCCCTCAGTCTGATTTCTTCTTTGACTTCACCTCCAGGTGGCACTCTAGTTCTAACAATGAGACTTAGAGCTGCATTAGCTGGTCTGGATGTCACTTTTAGATAGTTATCCTACTGGTGTTTTATTTTAACCTGTTGGGCCAAATAAATTTAGAGTAAGCAAACTTAACCAGCTTGACCTTTAGATTTGATTCTGCTGAACGCAAGTGACTCTAAAGATAGTCTTTAGTAAATAAATGCTCAGTAAAGCATAATAAATATCACTCTCCTTATCTGAAAAATGTAAAAGATAATTTTTCTTATATATTCCTATCCCTAAAATCAAATGCTATAAATTCTTGAAACTTTAATTTGCCATTTATATACATGCACTAGGTCTGGGTACATAGGAAATCTTGTTCAGAGCTTAGAGTCAGAGTCAAATAAATACAAATATGTATACAAGTATAAAACAAAGTGCACACCGAGGTAAAGGATTTTTTTAACTGATAAAAATAAGAAAGAAACAATATGTTAAATACTTAAACAAGACTAAGAAAAGCTGAAAATCTTCATATTTGTAGATCTTTAAGTTGGTACCATTTGACTTAAAATAATACAGATCATTTTTCTGTCAGAAATCAACTACTCATTTCATCTGAAGAGCCCAACAGGTGATTCCAGCTTTTTGTGTAATATAGTAATCTGTAGCAATGTAAAATATCCGTTCCTCACCAACTGCAGGGTTCGCGGTGTCAGAAGTCAGAGGTCAGCCGAGTCTTGACGCCTGACTCGACTGTTTACAGGCAGTATGCTGTGAGAGGAGAAGCCAGGGGACCAAGAGAAACAGAGAAAACAGAGGGAGCAAGAGTGAGCAGGGCACCCATGCCATATTTACTGCCTTTCCTAGTAAGAGGCAAAGGGTGAACTGTAATGTGCATGTTGGTTGATTTAACCTCCGGCCTTCAAGGCACGCAAGCCTGGGTCTCGCCTGATCCTGGCGGCTGACACAGAAACGTGAAATCAGGGGACGTGATGAGGAGGAGGGCGCCACACGGTGGGCTTCGACTGGGTTGAACAATGAGATACTGTCAGTACCTATGTTTCAGTTTGCTGTCAAACCAGAAATTACAAGCAGTTTTTTTTTTTAATCTTGTGATTGTGTGTATAACCTGAAATGGATATCTGCTGTTGTGGTGTTATAAATGTTACAGCTGATAACACGTCATAATACCAAAACCTTTTGTTATAAATAAAAACAGAATCTTATAAAGAGAAACATCACATGAGGTGAGGCCATGCAGAGGAATGGAGGTGCAGACAAAGCAGAGTGTAAAGGGGACAAAAAGTGATTAAGAGAAGGAAAACAGATGGGCAGATTGAATTTTAGAGGAGGCGGAGTGCAAAGGGAATCTTTTTTGTGTATGTCTGGAGAGAAAGGGAGCCTCTTATACACTTCACAGCGTGAATTTGGCCCGGGGCTGTGGCCTCGTCTCGTCTACACAGCGGGTTGCTTTCCTGAGCGGGCTGCCCAGGGGAGGGGCACCTGCAGCAGCCTCAGACACTGGTCAAGAAGAGAGCCTGATGGGAGGGAGTGAGGGGTGCTGAAATGGAAAGATGCTCGATGGTTCCAGGAAACTGACATGTGCTGGATTTATGAAATCTTCAGGTAGAACAGAGCGATGCCCTCTGACGAAAATATTTGTTCCCGTTTTTTTCCCAGTGGTCTTGAGACAATGACACCCTCTGCGGTCTCAGGATGAAATCTAAAGCTTCTGTTGCACGAAAGGATAAAAGTTATGATTGGCACAAGTCTGCCGCTGGTTGCAACTACCAACACAAAGTTTAAAGGTTGGCCAGCCTGCCAACTGAGACAATATTTTCCATCTTATTTCATTGGGTTGACCAAACACAGTGTATTTGAAGTTTATCAAACACTCAGTCATCCCTGCAGACCTGTGGCAGGACTTAATCATCTCATGTATGGAGGTTTAGAATACAAACCTGCCCTCTATGCAGAGTCAGAAAAATTGAACAACAAGCCCTGCATGCTTTAATATCCACACTCCTGTTGAGTGTCTTTTTTGGATAACTTTCATCTTTACACAGGCTACACCCTCCATCTTCTGTCATTTTGGTACGACCCAGGGGGTCCCAAAATCACTAAGTCTCATATTAAGGCGCCTTATTTCAAATATATACTGAGCTGGCACTTCGTCTGCAAGAAATTCCATTTCAGTGGATAAATGTGGTGCTCAGGTCTCAGTTGTCTGTGAACGGTGGATGGATATTACATTAGCTTCACAACAGAAGCACCCCTGTGGTGTGACTGCACAGGGCTCTGGATAATAACTGCAGTGGGAACCTTATGCTCAGAAGTAGCCGGGCCAGGTAAATAGAAACACATGGCAAGTGGCATGAATTACTGGAGAGCTCTACGGCCTCAGAAATAATAGCATCACAACACAGAGACACGCACAAGCTCCCTTTGACAAATGCTTTTGGTATGTGTCTCTTCAACGTGTTACTCCTCATGATGTAATGGGACACATGGCTCCTGAGCTTCTTGTGCAGTCCGGAGGTATTTCTTGCCTATATCTACTTCATGTGCAGATAAATAAACCTCAAATTTAAGTTTGGGTTTCATTTTAAATTGCATTATAACATTAAATCAAACTATCCATTACCTGCGCGCTATTGTTATTAAATCTTCTTCCTTTTTCAGCCGATCTCTTTAGGGATCACCACAGTGAATCATATGATTATTAAATGGCAAGTAAAAATGTAGAGTTACTGGACAAATAAATGACCATTTCGTAATATCATAATTTGTGAGTTTTAACCAGCAGCATTGAAATGAAAAACTCTGGCTCGGCCCTTCTCTTCTCTTTATGCAAATGAATGTATCGTGGATTTGCTAGTTTTATATCATTCTCCTGAAGTATTTGATTATTTTTCTAAAATGTTGTCTCAGGTTCTCCATGAGCATCAAAATGAAAATGTTTATAACTTATTTTTTTAATTATTTCTATGAGGAGGTATGTCCTCTTAAAGGAAAGGTTTACCACAGTCAGCACAGACGCAGACATACTGTAAGCTTTAGAAAATAAGTGGAAACACAGTTAAAATAAGATTTTATAGCACTTTTTTTTTTAACCTGCTGTATCAGTTACACTGAGCCAGTGCTGTTCTGAGTTTCTGTGAGCTTTGACTGATTAGTTTTCAAAACACTAAAATCTAGCCTGATATCTGATCTTGTGGCTTGTGTCTGTGTTTTGGCTTGCTTGAGTCTCCCGGTGTTTTCTGAAGCCACTGCTGTGCCCACAGACCCAAAATAAGTGGAGAAAGATTGGAGATGGCATGTGTCAATGGCCTCAAGCCAGACTTGAATCGGGGACCATATAATCACATATTAACTTAAACCCCTTGACCTCAAAGCTGACACCCAACCGAAGGCTCTGTGTTTCTGACCAGTTACACTCTTCCCCTTTTGTCCTGTTATCCCTTCCCCATCCTTACTAGTTTCTGTCAAACAGCAATATTTGCTCATGTGCGTCAAAGAGCAGCAGGGTCTGTGACACAGTACAGAGCAGCCTTTGAATCAGACAGACAGAGACAGACCCTCGCAAACGAGGAAGACCTTCAGGAGTGGCTGTCATGCTGACACAGACACAAACAAAAGTACGCGTGCAACTCAAGGACTTCTTGACCGTATTGTGCCTTTTCCTTAGCAATCCACGTATTTTATACCTGAACTTTCCTGTTGTCTTGACCTTTGCTGTTTCTTTATTTTTTTACATCTCTGGTGGTCTTGATTACTGTTAGTAAAAAAAAATCCAATGACACAGTGAATTACAGAAAGTGTACTCTTTATTCAAGACTATATATTATGCCCTATATAAACATCAGTTATAGTCAACACCAGTAGAGAGCATGCAAAGCATCGCATCGTTCATAATAAGCACATTTTCAAACCCAACATGGAGGTCAAGATATTATTTAAAAAAACATCTTTTTTTCTCTTTTTTTTTAAAGAACTGTCAGAGCTCAGGGAACGAAAACAAAAGACTGCTGACCCACTAATACATTATGTCAACAAACAATAACTCGGAAAAATGTCCCAGCAAGGTCCCGTGCAGACACAACCTGTTGTTCAAAAACAAGCGTTTCCTTTGATCGTTCTCTGAAAATGAGAAGTACATCAGGGTTTTACTGGAAATGCTTGTGCATATGCAGCATGTGGTATAAAGCCTGGTCTCCTAACGATTACTACATTCTGTTTACTAAATAAAGCTGACTGTTTTGTTCTGAGGTTAAACATGATGACACATGTACACATGTTACTGTAGTATCATAAGTGACACTGGATAAGTTTTCCAAAGTTAAAAGAACATTTTTGAAAACCAAATTAAATTATGATAATAGTAATTTATTATCAAAGTGACAGTGGAATATTTTGCAGTTACAGCTTTAGGTGACACATCTTAAAGAGATTGTCATTTTGCACAGTAAAACTCAAAACTTAAAGAAAAGTTAATCTCCTAATAGGAAACATTGTCCTTTTTACGAAGCATTTTTCAAAGTGCTATCATTTGGTTAATGTTATTCTACTTCCTTAGTTTGCAGGCTAAGATGCAGTGAATGATCTTTGGTGTCTATTATAAAGCATCCATATACAGTACCTGTATGTGTGCATATACATGCAGACACTCACATTAAGGTCTCTTATTAAAGTGGAACAGACACTACTGCAGAGGGCTGCTCTTGCGGCACAGCTGATTTCCTGATGTCAGCGGCTGTCGGTTGCTTTTTCGTTTTCCAGTCAACAGTGTGTAAAAGAATGGATTAACACAAGAGTTTCCATAAGTCAGACCTGTGAGGATACGATTCACTGTCACCTGTGTGCCCACTGGGACTGTCCGCAGCATGTCAGGGTTGTAGAGAGGCAGCAGCTGCCAGATCCAGAAGGGAAGAAAGCAGGCCCAAAAGGCCAGGACAATCCCCAGGATGAGGAGCAGGACTTTGGGTTTGGGAGCACGAGGAGAACAAGCGTTGTTGTTGTCAGTGGCCCAGGCTGGTCGTGTCTGTGACACCCAGTAAAGGCGGCCTAGTGTGGCATAAAGTGCTCCAATGGCCAGCCCAGGACCGAGAATGCTAGTGCAGAAAAGCACACTCAGATAGGCTTTGGAGCTCTCCTCATCCCATGCTGGTACGCACAGCTGGCCCTCCTGGTCATCCCCATCTTCCAGGTGCAGTGTGATCATCATGGGCAGGCTGAGAGCCACCGCTAGCCCCCAGGCTAGGCCTACACGCAGCAGCTTGGAGGAGTTGGAGGATGAAGTGTGTAGTGGGTCAGCAACAGCCCTGTAACGGTCCAAGCTCATGGCGGTGAGAGTAAAGATGGAGGCGTGCATGGTGAGGAGGTCCAGGCTCAGCAGGAGGCGGCATCCCAGCTCACCAAAGGCCCAGCCAGATGCCAGGCTGTCATACACGATGAAAGGTGCGGTGAAAAGATACAACAGGTCAGCTAGAGCAAGACTCAACACCTGGAGGTGAAGAGAGGAGGAGGAGGTAGAGGAGGTAGGGGAGCTGGAGTTGGCAAGGCATGATGGTACAGGTAGTCTTGTCAGGCAGCAGGCTGGTAATACTCCACATCTTCTCCTGCTTCTTCTCTTGCGCCTCAGAAGGAGGACCAAAGTGTAGAGGTTTCCTGTGATGCCCAGCAAGGAGAGGAGAGAGAGGAAGGAGCAGAAGAGAACTGTGGATGCCAAGCTGGGTGATGGAGAGATAGGAGAGGAGGAAGGCACAGAGAAATTGGAGATAAAAGGGAAGGTGTAGGGAGAGGGCGGTGGCAAAGAACCTGAAAGGTCCATAATGTGATGTTTTTGGGTTTAAAAAAAAAAGGGGGGGGGGGGGCTTTAGAAGGAATAAAGCCAGTGAAATATCAGCTGAGTAAAAAAGCAGTTCCAGCAGAGGCAGAGGGGGAATGGATGGGGTTAGGGGAAAAGGCAGAAACAGGTGGAGATGAGAACAAAACAGTATCTGTTAGATTTTTCAGTATATCACTAGTTTCCTCTTATTTTCTTATTTTTACTCTCTGGTTTTAGGAGATTTTATTTTCTCTACATGTGCTAAGAAAAACAGCTTGCATTTGGATTTCTGAGGGTGCCTCAGTTTGATTTATGCATATTTAAATCATAACAACCGATAAATAAAGTCATATAAATATGTAGAAATGAAAGTGTCAGCTAAAGCAGAATGGTTAGTTTCTGCAGAAACCTTCTCTGATTGGCACTGATTTTATAGTTTTATAGGTTCACACATAGCTGAGTGAGACTGTTGTGGTTTTAGTAAAATAATTGGATTTTCAGAGCAGGAGGGCTCCAAATGAAGACAATAAATCTAGACTGAAACCTCCCGTTCCTTCTCAAGGTCAATAGTTGGTCAATAATTTAGAGACAGCTTAATTCAGCAAACTTGGCTCTAAATTATTGCATCTTTTGTTTAGATTGTGTGTTGTGAATATGGAATATGTCCTAGTTTTATTTTAAAGGATAGAAATACATTGTCAAACAATCCAAAACTATGAGTTGGTTTGACTGGTGAAACATAATCAGCAGTGACATCAAGGCAGACGTGGGGAGCCTGACAGAAACGGTCTGCGTGACTCGCGGTGACCCGGGCAGCACCGGGTTAAGAGCTACTGTTGAACTCTGGAGGAGCGGCTAAACCCCCGCGGTGTTGCACGCCTCCACAGGTTACCAGCTCCCTTTAAATAACAGCGATATTAATGACAGGGCCTCAGATCAGGAAATTTCCAAAATTTTAGATGCTTTAATTCTCAATATGCCAGCAACCCAAAAACAAAATAATTCAAACAATGTGGTTTCAGCATGTTTAAAGACTGCACTGTTATCAGTAAACAGCATTTAATTTATGGCACTTAAAATATTTAATCAAGGCATCCGAGAAAATTTTGAAGAGCCCTCAATTTAGGGAAGAAACAATGTATCAATTCTTTTTTAAAATTAAGGCTACTGTAAGTCTTTCCTCTAAAGCAAAAACTTTATAAAAGGTCTTTGAAATGCTTTTGAAAGCCAAGAAGCTGCTATTGGTGTTTAATCCACACATTTAAGTATTAATCAGAATTATTATTGAGATTTCTTGACTGATTTATTTATAAACTTACTTTACATCAGTTTAGTCCCAGACGCTAAAAAATAATATTCCTTTACTTGGTGAGAAAACCTCAGAATCCCATTTTGAAAGCTCCTTCTCATGTGTGGTCTTGAAATCCCCTCTGACCTCTTCAACCATAAATTGAAGTTTTCTTTAGCGTGATGGCTGATTAAATGCAGTTATATGATGATAATCTTCATCCAAAGCCTGTGAGCTGATCTCCGCTGCGTGTCTCGCTGTGTGTCCACAGCTCAGTCACTGATGTATCTGACTCAACCAGAGGAGTGTGTATGAGTGGAAAAAAAGGGGGTGGGATGGGATGCTAAATGAAGGGAGGGGGTTACCCTACATACTGAATATTAATACTGAATTGTGCTGGTCCAGGGAGACCGCGCAGACTGAATTAAAAGTTTAAATTTTCCTTTATTAGAAGCATAACAATCAAAAAATATAGAAGAGTGACTTTTTTTAAATCACTCAATAATTAATTAAATAGTAACACTTTCAAAGGCTTTGAATTATGACTGAAGGTATCCTGAGTGTGCTTCCAAGGAGCAGTGCTGAGTGAGGATATAAGAATTTAAAACAAATATGAAGTTATTATTAGTGTCTGTTTTAGACTCTTATATTTTATAGCTGTGTTTAGGGGGGTCTACCGTAAGTTTTATGACTCTCTAATAGTTTCAATACCTTTAAACCAAGCATAAATCTCACTGTGAACTCACTGAAAGGTCTTTCCATGAGAGTTAAGAGTCTGACCATAAATGGTATCCTAACATTATATTTTGGGAAATAATCACATGCTCTATAATTCACAGCTATAACAGCTGCTGCATTAAATTTTAAAAACCTACAATTTACCACAAAAGAGCCATGAAACCTGAATATTTGATATCATAAAGAAGTAGGTTTCTTTATGTTCGGGAAAAGCACAGTTGATTCACTTTAATAAGGACATTTATATAAAAAGGCAAAAAATGTAGGGAAAAAGTGAAACTGTAAAACAGATGCAAGTGTAAACATTATTCCTGTTTTTACTTTGACCCAAATTTTTTCTATATTTGTTTTATAAACCCTCCGATAAAGAAAGTGATGTCAGTGGCACTGAAATCAAAATGCTTTCCTGTTCACATATACACACAAAAAATGGACTCAATAAGCATTAAACACGACGCATATCACTTTATTTTATAGGTCAAATGGTCTTGAAACGTGGCTCGCTTTGTGAATAAATCTCATTTTCTACTTCATACCTGGAAAATGTAATCATATATATAAAAAAAAACGACCCTTAAAATTGAGTTAAAATTCTCTGTGGGAATTGCAGCTAGACAGACTGACACAGCAGTGGTATTTGTTGTCATTTCGTGACACACTGCAATAACTAATGCACTTCAACTTACACCCAAAGTCAATATGACACAGCTCGTGTTCCAACGTCTCACACCCCCACAAGGGATTTTTATGATGATTTGGTGTTTAAATTATAGAGGAAATTAATTACCCACTATACTTGCCTATATCAACATTTTTCCATGTCAGAGCAAAGTTGAACTGGTGCAGCATCGCTGAATAAACGGGTCTTTCAGAAGTTATCAAAAGCAACTTACAGTTGCCCGTTATCCGCTGAGTTGTTTTTGGCTCGGCAGTTGTCGAGCCTACAGCTGTGGTTTGCCAGCTTCAAGGGGTTAAGCAGCTTGGAAGTGATTTAGTTGTGACTACCCAGTAAAATGTGTATGCTGTATGCCTCGTGCTGGTGGCGGGGACTCCATGTTGGCTGCTTCATACATTTGAAGACATACATAAGATAGACAGGCAGTAAAGACGAAAGGGGGATGGGGGGAAGGGGGAGACATACCTATCCCCACGGGGTGTGAGGAATTTGAACAAATACCTGGCACAGGCATGCCAAAACAGGGGATGTGGGGAGAGGACCATGGAGACATGTGAAGACCAGGCTCCCTCATACAAGGAGATGGACAGGTATAGAAGTTTAATGGATGGAAATGAGTGCCAAGGTGGCAAGAAAGTTTTATTAAAGGGACATCAGGTGGCCTGCTCATATCAGATGTACAGCAGTGTAGAAAGTTAGCCAGATGAGTATGAACGGTGAAACCAAGCGTTTAGGTGCAGATGTTACTCGTATTTAACATGGAAACATGGAGCAGGGAGAAGCAGACTGAGAGAGTCTGAGTGCTGCGTTGTTTATTTCTCTTTGTCAGAACACATGTCTGCCCAGACACATTATATGATTTCTAATTACATTTACCTGAGCTATGAGTTTTTTTCCCCTATTCTTTGACCTAAAGATCTTGTATTTGGTCTATTTCAATATCGAGTATGCAGATAAGAAAGATCTAAAGCTGAGAGCCGATTTGGCTTTTTTGTGCTGTTTTTGCAAATGAGGCAATGCAGTCATTATAGCTGTATACAAAGGGCAGAGCTATGCTGATTTTATGTTGAATAACTGTAGAAACATTTTCTTTTATATGTTAGAGAGGTAGATAATGACTGTAATTTTCTACGTTTGACTCTGTAACTACAGATTAATTTATGAAGTGACTTTTTGTCATTTAAAGAAATTATATTTATCTGTTTGACAAGATCGCATACAGTCTTTTGTTTGCTGTTGTCAGTTAATCATCATGTATATAACATTAGCTTGTTTGATTGACAGCATATGGTAAGCTGTTGACTAAAATGCTAAATCACTTGTAAAAACTTGATGAAAATTATTTCTCTGCTCATACATTAATGTATTAAATGATTTAGCTCAATGTGATAACACTCTCTTAATAAATAAAGTAATTTAATAACTGTCTTGTGGATGGATAAAGAAACTTGAGGGCAGGTACAGATCGTAGCCGACAGTGAATGGATTACATATGGGAGTCTATCCACTGCACTAACCTGACATAGTTCATTATACTAATTGTGTGGCTGTCACATAGAAACATTCACCACCACCTATAACACTCCCAGGTTTCTGGAGGGCTGAGATACCATTACAGCACACAGTCCCTGGGGTGTTGTTGACTGCAGGATTTTCACTGGAGTTTTAAAACAAAAGAAATTTGATTTACTTTTTTATTATTCAGTATTATTCTTTATCTTTACAGCACACCCACTTGTAAGGGATGCAACCCTATCCAATCAGGAGGTAGTCACAAAATGACAAATACCCTACACGTAAACACGAACAGCTCCTCAACCTTTTCCTGGCTGTCCTTGCTTTCTTCAGTCATTTCATTAATTAGCCAGACCATTTCTGAGCAAACTGACTAACAAATTGCCTGCCGGTGAGAGTCCTCATGTCGTAGCCTTGATTAAATGGGCGGACATTTGCATTCATGACAAATGGTTGTTGGACTGGGCTGATTCACAACTTGTGATGAGTTATTGATCCCCACCACACACACCCCCACCCCTCAAAGCTTGTCTACTTTGCAGTTACACATCAAATTTCTCCTGTTCCCTCAATACCAAACCTGTGTGAGAGCACAGTCAGTGTGGCCACGAGCTCAGATAGATACACTTTTTAACATACAATTCCCTACTCATCTACTTGTATTAAATAAATAAATACATCAGATTTTGTAGATTATGCAGGGCTACTTAACTACTTCATTTTGTATAAATTTAAAATTACAGAATAACTTCAGCTTTTGTGAATTAATATTTGAAGAGTTTAATTAACATGTCAGTTTCAAATTTCTGTTTTTATTTGACGTATACTTAATGTTTTACATTTCCTTATTATATTAAAATAGCATCCAATGTTAGGGCTGCAACAAGTAATTAAACTTGTTAATTAATTCCATTAAAACTTGTTTGAATATGCAGATATGTGCTCAGATGGTTACAGATTAAATTATTTCCAAATCAGGCACATTTACATGCTGGATTTTTGTGCTCCTAATTTAAAGTGAATCATATATATATTGTTATGGAAAAAATAAAATTAAACAAATTAATTAAAAACTAGTTAACGATGTTTTTTAATCTTACATATAAAGTTTCACTTTTCATATTCCTACACTCACTTTCAGTCACATTTGTTTTGTTCAGTGTCCACGGGAAGAATTAAGCAACACTTGATTGTTTAAATGATACAAAATAGAGCTGAAATAAGCTGTTGATGGGCAGAAACATATTTTAAATACTTAATGTTTAATACTTTTTAATACCTTTTTTATGATACACAAAAATCACAATAAATCATTTTTCTTAGCCTTTTGGCTTTAGACTGAGAGTTGTAAATTAAGCATTTTAAAAGCTTGTTGTGAATACTTGAGAAACTTGTGATGGCCTTTTTTTACCTTTTGCTGACATTCAATAGCCTAAATAAAGTTATTAATCGAGAATAGTCAGAGGATAATGTTATAAATAATAAGTTATCATTACTTGCAGCACCAGAAAAAAAGTGATCTTTTTAGATCTGTTAGCTGTATAGTCATATGCAGCATTACTGACAGGAAAGGATCTGTCTACTGTCAGACAGTACAGAAGATCTGTCTTCTGTGTCAACTTCTGAATTAAGTGTACAGAGGGCAGACACCACACGCTGAACAAGTATGCGCTTAACCCTGGAGTCACAGAGCATTACACTTGGACCTTGTGCAACCATGACAAAATCTGGAACTTGTTACATGATACTGAGCCGGGGTTTGCTCCTCCATTTGCAGAAATCAGATCAGCCTTTCACAGGCACATGTGGAACGTTATCATAGCAGCCAGCCGGGAATTGGACTGTTGCTTAGAAAGCAGGATTGTTTGGTAATGCCATCATATGAGATGTTGTAGGTGTTACTGGGAAAACTCTCAATAACAGTCCAAATGTTACAGACAATAACCCTTAACTTTAAAAGCATTTCTGTGAAAACAAATAATAAGTAAGGATATTTTCTCTCTGTCTAGCTTCTTTCAAGTCATAAAACACCTAAGGTGTGAAGTTCTTCTCCTTTAGTGTCTGCACAGCTGCTCATTTGAAATCTTCCCCTGTAATTACACTGTCAAAAACCAGGTGTGTGTTGCCCCTGGTCAGTTAGCAGCCCTGCAGTCTGATTAGTTAAAAAACAGTTTAGGGTATAAGGCTTTAAGTCATTTAAACAGCAGACTGGCTGATGGATGCAAAAAATAGTTTTAATCTGCCCACTGGTGGCTTAGATTCAGTACTGCAACCCCATGCATCCATCCAATAATAATATAACAGGCTAATTATGCAACCCTTCAGTTAGAACAAACCAGCATCTGCCAACGCAGTATTTGCCTGAGCCTCAGATATGTGGTCGATCTCCTTCTCACGCTGCAAGCCTGCTGCAGATATTTCCGCCTAAACTGTAAAAACCAAAGCCAAGCAAGCACCCCATCACCTTTCCAAATCACTGTTTTACAATAAATATCACTATCTGAAGGTAAGCCATATTTGAAGCTAAACAGTGGAAATGTTGGCTCACTGTTTAGCAGTCAGAAATGAGCACTGCTGGTGGTTTTATGCACCATTACATGCCAAACAAGTAAAAGGGAAAGTTTTGTTCCAGATGTACATATTTCTCCTCGCTGTTTGTTTTAAGCCACAACAGCTGCAACAATTTACCAGCATCATAACACAACACAAAAATGTCTAGAAGACCGTTTGGCGTGTATTTCTCTATTTTCAATTGTTTTTTTTAAATATCGTTTATATAGAAAGAGGAGAGAGCAGAAAGAAGAGAGAGATGGTTATGATGTCATTTTAACACCCATAACCATCAAAGATTATTTGAATTAGCTTTCAGAGGTCTGTGCCTTTTAAACACGAAGGCCAAAAGGGCAAACCCAGTAACCACATTAAAAAGGCACCAGATCACAAAGAAACGCCTTTAAATTGATTTTGAAACCAATGTTCTGTTGCGTTAATAAAAACTTGCGGTTTCTTTCTAAAACTCGTGTTTTTCTGATTGCTCACAAAGCCTGACATCATCATGCCGTCCCACGTCACCCTCTTTCTGCGTGGCTCTACCCCCTCCTCCCGGACAGTTTTCCATGGGTCAATTACAGTTACAACAGTGTTTTTACACCAACACTTATCCTGTTTTTAAAAAGACACACACTTTGTACATACAACATGTATAACAGATTGACTAAACATTTTCACATATCAGGACATTTTGATTTTCCACTGCATGTACTTGTCGTGACAGCTTCAGAAGTGGCTGTGTG
>VVHJ01013799.1:52912-70079 GCA_015107715.1 Tylochromis polylepis | reverse complement strand
CCCCCCCCCCCCCTCTCTCTCACACACACACACACACACACACACACACACACACACACACACACACACACACACACACACACACACACACACACACACACACACACACACACACAAACTAGTTAACTCAATACTCTGGTTACATAGTCACTGTCTGATGCTCTCTGTCTGTCCCTAAAATTTACTTTCAGATATTTATTTTGTTTTTTTGTAATGGTTAAAATTAAAGACAGCAGGCACTTTTAATGTAAGCCAAAATGTGAGAAAATATATAACATAAAAATTAATCAATACGACCTAAAAAAAAAATAATACTTTGTTCTATGTAGTAATCTGATAATGATCGCATTTTTTACTTAAATTATTGTAAATTTAACTTAAAATACAAGTCTCATACATAGAAAAAGCCAAAAAGAGGGGTTACAAATAGATTTAGTTTATCTTATGAGGATCCCATCGGCTACAGCAGAGCATCAACTTATGGACCACTTCTTGGCCTCCTTAACTGAGGTTAAATCAGCTATTTGAGTTTATTATAATAAAAAAATAAGAATAATAACTTCCTTGTTTAACTAGCTATTCGTATAATAATAAAAACACTAAAAATAACTTGATTTTAAAAAATCATCGGTGTTTCTGTTCAGTGTGTTGGCATATTAGCCATATAAACTGTAATTCAGAGGCTGGTGTGACAAGGTCACTCTGCATTCCGGCGAGGCGCGTGCTCGTGTCTAGTTGGGAACGGACAGCACGGCAGCGTGGACGCGCACACCAGAGACCTGAGGGCTCGCTGACAGACCGCCAGCACGGGTCAGCTCGCTCAGCGCTATTAATCATAAAAAAAATAAATAAAAAAAACAGCGGCTGGTTTAATAAGGAAACAGCCCGAAGCACCAACCTGACGTCGCGCTGGTTTCATGGGAGGACGCTGTCAGCAGAGGGTAAGTGCTGATTGAATTTCACCGCGCAGGAAGTTTGCAAACACTAATTATGATTACAAAAATACAGCCTGTAATTTTAATTGTTGATATCGATATTATTTTGCACTGTAATAGAAAAGCATGTCTGCAGCTTTAAACCTGTGTCAGGTTTAAACTTCTGTGTTATGTGTTATAGGCAAATCTAGTCCCCATAAATGTATCCATTTAAAATGATGTATTTTCACGTTAATTCACAATGTGCAGAGCTGGAGGATTACTGGAGGAATAAATAAAGAAACCAATGTTTTTTAAGAAAAACGAACAATGTCAGAGAGATAAGGTAGCTCTGCGCACCCAGACTTTAATCCTTTTCTGCCTTTGTGAGTCATGACCTGATAGGAAACACGTCTGTATTTAAAAAAAAAAAAAAAAAGCCTTTAAAATGAGGCAATACTTAACAACAAACGAGTAAAAATGTGAAACACATGTAGCCTCCATCATTTCCAACCAGGTTTATTTGCAGGCAGCACTGGTGGTTACAGCAACGTTAAAGTGACATGGCATGGATCAGGATTTTTGAGGGTGGCACGTGGTCGGACCGCAGGTTGGACCAAAGTACAGGATTATGAGATAACATTTTCTTTACCCAGCCGATTACATTTTTAAACAGCATTAAAGACCTTTAGGTGACTGTAGAGGAAACTGAGACAACTGATAAGTGCATAAATAGCACTGAGGGGAGAGAAAAAGGAAACACAATCAGAGGCTAATATCGCTCAGTATTTCTCTCCATTATGGGTCAAGCTCCAACCCTGCATCTACCTCACATAATGCACCTTGACGGCATATTTTGGTAGAACCTCCTTGTTGGTAATTTCAGACACACACACACACACACACACACACACCTGTTTTCATGCTGGATTTCACTTTTTGATTCCTTTTGTAGATTACAGAATATCACCAGTTATAAAAAATAACTACTTTTTAGGTTTTCTAAAGAGATGGAAGAATTAATGTCAGCTTTTGTTGAAACCGGATGATTCACTAAAAATATTAAAATATGTATTTGATTTTGACATTTTTGATATAGCTTCTCCGCCTGCTATCTGCATTTATGTTACAATATTATCGTTGTCACATGTTGCTTCATCTAAAAGCACCCGGTAATTTTACTCTCCTGTAGTTGATCGTTGTATTTTCAATCTTAGAGGTTCTTGAAATTGAGCTAGCACTAGCATGTTGCTGGGGTGCATGTTATGATTGTCGGGGGGAGGAGATGGGATAATGTTGCACAGTATCCGATAGCTGAAGAGGATTATTTTCAGTTTATAAGAATAAACAATAATTAGTTGCAGTTTGGCTCTTCATTCATACAATGTATGTAGCGGACACGCTGACCGCAGTAAAGTGTCGCCTGCATATTCATTGGATGCAGGGGTATGTCTGCACCTGTGGGGACGTGAATTAGCGGTGGCAGGGTACACCACAAATTTTAGATTCTTCTCCAGTATGGGGCAGTAATTTTTTATTTTTAACATAATATGTATGAGATAAAATGGGGGATTAGAAACAGTGTAAACATACTGATGTTGGTTCTAACATTATCAGTCCTGTCTGCGTGCGTTTCAGCGTTCTGAGTATTTTCTTAATTAGAAAAGTGCTGTGTTGCGTTTTAGCCACCGCATTGCTTCATGCGCCGTCTTAACTCTGGGATTAACGTTTGGTTGTCATCACACAATGACCTCTGTCATAGCGAACAGCTGAGCGAGGACCGGCAGCGGTAAAGTTTCAATTAGATGGAATAAGGCTGAATGCCAGGATGACCGCATGCTTGTGCTTATGATCAGATGCTGCTGTAGGAAGGTGTGTGTGCATTGGTTTGCAGGAAATTGGTAACTACTTCACCCTAAGCGTGCACAATAAAACATCTGTTTTACTGGAAAACAATGTTCCAAATGTTAAGGGTCTTTTTCTCCTGACATACATTTAAAAATTCATTAGCTCCAGCTGAAGTGTTAGCAGTCTAGCTGCACTGCAGGTAAGGTAGGATCCAGGAAAAAGTATGAACTCTTATGTCCCCTTTTAAAACTGTTTGCTATGAGTCAAACAGTGATCTTACTTAAAGGTTAATATGGACTGGGGTCCCATAGTGTATATTCAGAGCACGGTTACGCTTCAGCATCATTAGGAAATGCTCAGCCTCACAACATCTTTCTCCATCAGTGTAAACACAGATCAGACAACACAGTAAAACCACCTGTCTAATGTTCTGTGTCCCCCTTTTTCTGCTGAAATGCATTTGACCCATCAGGCCTTGGACTAAGGGCATTTTTGAGGTGTTTGATAGCAGGTTGTGCTGGATTCCTAGGGCCTCTGGGAATAATGTAGAGTCAACATCTTGATCATGACCTTCAAACCATTAACCAGTTTTGTCATGTTAAAGATGTTCTGCTTAGAGGGGCTGCTGTCATGTGGCGTCAGAGGTTTTTTGGTCTGCAACAATGTTTATGCTTCAAATTAACATCTTCATGAATTCTAGTGCCCAGCAGAACTTTATATACAAACAAAATAATTGATGTTATTCAGTTCATCTAAAAGTTGTTTTAATATTGAGGCTTTGCATATATAACATATAATCTGTGTGTGTTTACAATTTGAATAATTCACATAACGTAAAATGTGTTTTTACCCATACTATGGGGTCTAGTGCAGAATAATTGCAGCTGTGCTGTATATAAATTATGGCACCGTGCAAATATCAAATCAGGAGTTTGTGTTTGTATTGTAAATGACTTTCTCTAACAACCACCTTTGAAATGAACCCCCATCTTTAGCCAGATGGCATTAATCGATTGATAGATCTAATATTTTGCTTTAACAATATATGTGTCAGGTTTTACTTGATGTTTTTTTAAGGAGATGTTTACTTGAAAAAGCTCAAGTTAAGGCTAAACTGTGGAGCAAGCTATTTAATTTCAATTTAATATCAGAGTAAATTCCTGGCTAGTTAATGCAAAGGTATAGCATTGTGTATTAAAGCCATGTTAATTATTTCATATATTTTGCTTCTCTTTTTCTCTTGCATCTTTGGTACAAGTATATACTAACAGAGTTTTCTTGTCAGTAGCTGTTTGTTTTGCATGCTGCCACATTCAAAGCAGACAGTTATATTTTATATACAGTCTGTCAAATCATTTTTATCATAAATCTCCCCATAGATGACCTTCTTTATTCCAAAATAGCATTTCTGTAGGGTTCTTTTTTCTCCAGAGAAGAAATTTCAGTTCTCTCAAAGAAGTTTTTGTCATAGGAAAAATTGCATTTAAAATACCACAAATAACAAGAAAGTGCAGAGATATCTGTATGAATAATTCTTGTACATGCTGAATTTGCCTTTTGCTGCTGCTGATGACCACTTATAACCACAGAGCACCCCCTCATTATAAATCCAAGTTTAATCCCAATTCTTACTCAAATATAATATTACTTAATATTCTGATGTAACCTCTGCTACTGTTTGGTAATGTGAACATCTGCCAGCTGCAGCTATTGTAACATAACCTATTGATTAGATCTGGAAAAAAGGTCACAGTAGTGTTGGTGCATTTGCTTACTTGTATTTTCAGGCTTTGCTTATAGATTTTCTGCAGAAGTTTCTTTGTGCATATAGAGCATGATTAAGATCTGCCTTGTGAGGCAAAGTTGCATAAATAAATTAAGCCTAAATAAAAGACATGGAGAGAAAATGGCTTGACAATGAGCCAAGGGACACTGAGAGAGAGGGACAAAGGCCCAGTCCGTGTCCTGGTTTCTGACCTCCATTGATCAATATGACTTATTGATGTCTCTCTATATTACTGTGGCTTCACATTGTAGAGGCTCACTTAGGTTTTGTGTTGTATGTTGTATTCACAAAAGGTGATAAAACCTAAATACCTAAAAGTGCGAAAATGGGATGTGAAAATTTCTGGCTCGAATTGTTTTCTTGAACAATAAAGGAAATAGGGCAGCTCAGCCATGTACCAGAAGAGGCAAAAATAGTGATGGTACTGCAATGTGAAATTTATTCAATACGTCTTTCAATGACAGTCGAATCATATCCTTTGCAAATCTAATCTGGCCACATAACACTTTAATATGCCCAGATAATCTGGATAGAACAAGGACAGGGGAGGTGCCATAGAGAGGCAAAATAAATCATGAGAGACCCGGTGTGAAAGAAAGCATAGAAAAGTAGGTGGTGAGAGTGAATTAGTGTGATCCTGCATGGGAACGATAAATGCAGTCATTAAAGCACCTGTTCTGTCAAGTCAGTGGGTTAATGTTGTGATCAAAGCTGTTCCAGTCATTAACAACCTGTGAATATGCTCAAAATTTCATTATTAACACAATCTAACAGCCCCAGATTATAAAGCACATTATTACAGCCGTTGTTTGGTTATCAGTTTGATGCTATGCTTTGTTTATTTAAGAAAAAAGTTAATATCACAGGAGAATTTTTTAAAATTATCTATATTGAATTTATTGTTACAACAAATGGCTCAGCACAACGCAACACCTGGTCTGTATGAAAAATAAAAGTAGGAAGGTGTTAAGAGAGAAACAAAAGAAGTAAATTTAAAACAAATAGTACACCACACAGGGTTGTAGGGAATACAAAACAAATATCACACAACGAAGCAGTGACAGATGTGACCACAAGTGACCTTGTTGTAAATGGGCGCCAAAGGTTTGCAGTCGCTGATGAGATTTCAAACCACCGAAATGACTCAAGAGTTGGCAAAACAAAAACTTTTTCCTTGAATGCAACAAGCAAGTCAAATATCCCAGCGGAAAGCATTTCATAAGACTTTTGACCCACATTTCCAAGACATAAAAATGTTTTTCCTTGCAGTATATGGAAGGATATCATAAAACCTATTCAAGCTGGCCTTAACAATTTTGTCCAAATTTGGATGTCCTGAAAGTAGAGATGAAGGGTCCATTTTCAAAGACACTCACAGTTTTCTTTCCATACCCCGCAAAATGTCTATCCAATAGGATAACAGTTTTGTACAGTTACACACAGAGGTTGTTTTTTTTATGGTCCCAAATTACATCCTGTTTTTCTTCACTGATGTCTACACCAAGTGGCTTTTTTGGCTGAGCCTGGAAGAGGCGTTTTTTCACTGCTGATATTGTCCAATTAGCACTGAAAGTAGATATCTAAAAAAGTGATGTTAAGGTAGATGATAAATTTTTTGTATTTGTTCAAAGAATAACAAGGTAGAACATTAAAACAAATCTTACATTTTCTTTATTGCTTTAAGTGCCCAAACATATTGTCATCATCATCAAGCGTGGAGGAGAGTAATGCCTGAATTTACAACGTAACCGGAAACCCCTGTTATAACCCTATGCCATAACCTTCCACGTAACCTGACGTGCACCTCCCAAGAAATGTAACTACACCTTGCAACAAGTCTAATTGGCATGGAAGGTTACAGCATAGGGTTAAGAGGGATTTCTGATCATGTCTTATGTAGATTTACTCTTGATTTACTGCTAAATCATAATTCAGTCATAAGCATTAACTGGAAAATTATTTTTTATTATGGGCTTCGGTTATGAGGCTGCTGTACCAGTGTGCTGTGGTGAAGAGAGAGCTGAGCGTCAAGGTAACTTATTGTTTACCTTGGTTGATCTTTGCTCCTACCGTCACCTATGGCCATGAGCTCTGATTGTGCATACAAAGGAAATGAGCTTACTTAGATACAGGGTGGGGAGTTCAGTCTTTTGGGAAGGGCTTTTAGTAGATCTGCTACCCCTTCAAAAGGAGCCAGTTGAGGTGGTTCAGGCAGAGGAGAGGTGTTTGGGGCATTATCCAGACCATGGGACTGACCCCGGACCTGCTGGAGGATGTTACTGGTGAGAGGAAGGTCTGAGCATCTCCTCTTAGACTGCCGCCTGACAACTCAAACCCAGATAAGCAGCAGAAAATGGCTGGATGGCTTTTGTCCTTAAGGCATTAACCTCAGCTATCGACTAGGCCTCCTCATCAAAGTCCTATAGAGTAATCGGGTATAAGAATGTCCTATAATTCATAAATACCTTTCCCTTTGCATTGTTAGTCCATCAATAGACCGCACACACTGAACATTCAGATGCTTTAGTATCAAATAACCACTGGCATTCATTTAGTGCTTTTCTTGTCCTTAGACTACTCAAAGAGCACACATCCATATTCAGTTTGCACTCACAAGCATGCCTTTAGACTGTGGGAGGAAACCCACACAAGTAAAGGGAGAACTGTCAGGGTTCACTGTGTGGTGGGCAGAGTAGGTTCCCGAGTGCAGGACTCAGAAGCCAAGGTGTAAAACTAAAAAAAACTGCTTTATTGTAAGCGCTAACAAAAATAAAAAGTAGGGCTGTCAACGTTAACACATTAACGCCGATTAATCCGTCATCACGATTAATGCAGTCAAAATTTTTACCGCAATTAACCCATCTGGAGCGCAGAATGACTCAAAATCCCGGAAATGTCTCTGTCAACGCATTTTGGGCAGTTTGTCTAAAGTTTGTCCATTCTGCGCTCCAGATGGGTTAATCGCGTTAAAAATTTTAATCGCATTAATCGTGATGACGGATTAATCAGCGTTAACATGTTAATGTTGACAGCCCTAATAAAAAGATAAGCAGGTCAGGAGCAAAAAATCACAACTCTTCATAGAAAACACAGGACTAGGGCAGACAGCTCAGAGGGATAACACAACAAAGAACAAAGGAGAGACTCGGACAATATATATACACACTGAGTAATCTTAGTGTGTATATATATTGTGTTTCCCATCTCAGGGAGATGGGAAAAACCAGGTAACACAGCTGAACATAATCTAACTAACGAGACAGGAGGGAACCAAAACTGAACATAGGACTAAAGACTATCAAAATAAAACAGGAAGTGACTAACACTGAACCCAGAAGACTGAATAATGCAGAATATGGAATTAAAATATAAGATTATCAAAAATACAGCAATAGAAAACTATACAGCCACAAAAACTCAAAACCCTGGCTCCAAGATGCAGGACATGTAAACCAAAGAACATGTAAACTTTTCACAGAAAGGCTTCAGAAGGTTTTAAACACACAAACTTCCTGCTGTGAGGTGGAGCATAGATAAGGTGATACTGTATGTTGTTGGTTTGTAAATGAAAAACTGTAAAAAATCACCATGTCCAACCCAGCCCAAATATTTTTAGTACAACTTACAACACTGAATTTGAAAGAACATGTCGAATAATCACCTATTTGACTATTGGTTATTATTCCAGCTGTGCAAAATACCATATGAAATGATCACATAACTGTGAACTGCATCAAACCTGTTCCAGTGTAAAACAAAACCTCCAAGGATATTTCTCTTAGTTTAGTGGAACCCTACCCAGTTTGAATAACCTTTATGATAGCTAATATCAGGGACATGTTTTTGCTGTAAGAGATTTGTCAAAGGCCTGACAAACATGATTAGTTTGATCACGCTGCCCAGCTTTCGTCTTATAAGGCAGGACTGCAGATCAGATGCTTCTCTGGAAGCAACAACTTCACACATGCAATTTTCCCACATAACCCTCCATGAATGCTCTTGTATGAGGAATCATTTGAGATATTTGCCACCTCAACACGATAAGGTTAGGCAACACAACGATACATAGACTCTCATATCAGCCACACGCATGCACGCTTCTCTCATCACCTACTCCAGTGGCTGTTGTGAGTTTTCAAATAACAGGTCAGCCCAGAGATAGCCGATGTGAGAACTTGGTCTTTGGTTGGCATGAGTTACAGTAGAAGTACCAAAGTCAGGACTGCCTACTGGGCTATTAAGTAAACACTGGGCAGCATTATCATGTAAATCATAAATCACGCAATCATATTGTTAGTGTGCAGTAAAATTTGACCATAAAAGACTTTAGGGTTCAGTTTGATTTCCGTCTAGTGTTCCAACATTTGCAACAATAATTTCCACAGTGTTTCAGTCAAATATTATATATCAATTTCTACATGAGGATGTGCCAGCATAAAGCAGCATTTGCATGTAGCTCTCAAAGCAGGGGATACTCATACTGACACATACTGCCATATTAGTATATTTTGTGTCCTCCCTCTATTGTTCCTTTATACTTTCAGTAGAAGTCTTCTGTATTGTACCAGATTATTACCTTTTAACATAAATGCTAATGTGCTCAATCTGTCATCAGTTTAAGGGCAGAAATATTAATCTCTCCACTGTGGATTCATCTAAATCTCTACAGCATCTGTGACTCTGAGGACATTCAGGCTGCCAACAAGTTCCTCAGCAGTGAAACATTTACTCCACATCAATGCTTAAATAAAGCAAGTCTATATGAACTTTAGATAAAGTACTGAACAAGAATCACCAATCGTGTTGTAACTGGTTGCGCTGATGGAATACTTTTGTTGTAGTTGGCATCGTGTTGGAAATGAGGTGAATATTTCTCAGTGGGGATGATTGTGCTGCAGGAGAAATTGCTTTAAAATTCTGAAAGCGGACTACATGTAGCTTATAGTGATTTTTTCAAGGCTGCAGATAGATATCTAACAATTACAATAAGCTTAGCTATGTAAACTTTGTCTTAACTATTTGATCTGTATTTTCATCTTCAGGTGCTGTTACCAGTAGGTTACAAAAGCAATAATATCATTGCTGAGGATTGCTGAATTAAGTGTTATTATGAACTTATTGACTTCTTTCTTTATTCCTGCTTTTTAAAATAAACGTCATGTTTTGCAGTATAGCTCACCCTATTAAACTGGAGCTGCTACTCTTTATATTCAAGCATCACAAGAGTAAATCATGGTATCAGAGCTCCATCAATGATACTGACTTCTTTTTATTGCTTATGCACAGCTTTTTTCATACTAATATAGACTCATTTGCCACTTCACTAATTACACCTTGCTAATACTGAGTTGGACCCCTGTTGACATAAGGCAAGATAGATGCATGGTTTCATGTTGTTTATGCTAACTTGTGACCCTACCATCTGAATATTGCAGCAGAAATGGAGACTCACCAGAGCAGGCAGCATTTCTCCAATCTTCCAAATGGAAGTTGCCTAATTTTGGTGAGGGTATATGAACTGTAGCCTCAGTTTCCTGTTCTTAGCTGACAGGAGTAGCATCCACTTTGGTCTTCTGCTGCTGTAGCCCATCTGCTTCAAGATTTGGCGTGTTGTGCATTCGGGGATGCTCTTGGTTGTAACAAGTGGTTATTTAAGTTACTGTTGCCTTCATATCAGCTCCAAACACTCTGGCCATTCTTCTCCGACCTCGGGCATCAACACTGAACTTTCACCCAGAGAACTGCTGCTCAGTGGATATTTTCCATTTTCTGGACATTTTCTGTAAATCCTTGAGATGGCTGTGTGGGAAAATTCCACCAGATCAGCAGTTTCTGAAATACTCAGACCAGCCCATCTGACACCAACAACCATGCCACATTCAAAGTCATTTAAATCACCTTTCTTCCCCATTCTGTTACTCAGTTTGAACATCAGCAGCTCATCTCAATCCTGTCCACAAGTCTAAATGCACTGAGTTACTGCCATGTGATTGGCGAATTAGAAAACTCAAGTCATAGTTTAAGGTTAGGCTGAGAGTTTCCAGTGGGTTGACATTTGTTAGATTCAATTACTTACTATATTCTACTTTTCCACATTTCTTTCTATAACACAAGTAGCTATTTGCAAGACCTCAGAGGATTAGGAAAACCATTGGTAAGATTACCATGATCATGATGGCCACCCCCAACCATTCAAGGGTGTGGTCATTCATCTGAGTTACAATTCTCTTTCCCCAAGTGACCTCCAGCCCTTCCATTTCAAGTCCATTGGCTTTAATCCACCCTTTACCAATGATTACTCGTACTGCACCACTTGGTACCCTGACCTAAAAAGAGGGTGGAACTGGGATTCAACATGTGACTTCTTTATGATAGGATAACCTGTGAGGCCACTCAGTTGCCTCTGTAAGTATTAATAAGTGACCTATTTCTTGTGTTGTTTTTTTTTAAATTTAATTATTTAAATTTAATTATTTGCAAATATTACTACATAACATGCAGATATAAACATGCATTTTTCTCTTTGTTTCTCTTCTCATTTTCTCTGACTTCGCAGGTACATCTGGGTGAAGCTACAAGAAGGTCTGATTTTTCATCTTAACACTATCCACAAGAAAGCAACCCATGAACTGCATCTGATAAACCAGATACCGGATACACTAACAAAGGTAAGTGTCTGATCAACAACCCAGATTTTAGCAGTTTAGCTTCTCATTGCCTTTTGACTTGACAACATGATAATTTAAACTAGTGCTGATACTTACTTCACATTTATATTCTCCTTTTTGTTTGTTCTAATTTCTTTTTTAAGTCTGCAGTGGGTTAGGCATGAAGGTCCAAACATAAAGGGATACAGAACAGACACCGAAACCTCAGTAAAGGGAAACGGAACAAGCAACAGACTCTTTCATTACCTTCTTCTGTGACTCTTCCCTTCCCTCAGATCAACAAAGCTCGGTGCTCTCACTGAACATGTGTCAAAAAAGGAGGTCAACACTCAAGCAAAGATGAACCCCTATGTTACTTCTCACTTCAGGAGGGATCTCTTCCCCCATTTTCATTTGTTGTAGACTTTTTGTTTACCCTGCTTTTACTGGTTGGATGAAATGACTTGCTCTGTATTTAGAAAGTTATAGTAGCAGCTCCTGCTTCTTGCTTTGCTGTTCTCTCTGTACCTTCAGCAGTGCACGGTTATGGTTGAGTAACTGATTCTGTCCACTGGTTCCTAAATGATTATGGGTTACATGATTTTACACTTTGTCAGGATTCAGTTGTCAGGGCTTCTGGGAATGATTGGGCAAGGTAAATGCTAACATTACAAGCACATCCATTTCATTGCCAGATGTATTTGCATGTTTTTCTTGCTTTACTTAAGCACTTAATAATAATTTCTATATATTGATGATCTTGTATACTTTTGCGTGTTCATTAGTTGATAACTTGTGGTTCACTTTAAAGATTCTCTAGCATGCTGATGTTTTTTGTTTTTGTTTTTTTGCTTTTTTTAATATCTACAAATAACTTTTTATTTGAGGAATCTCTGTGATGCTCAAATAGCCTTCGTGATCTGGTTCAAACAAGGATGCCAAGTAAGAGTCTACAAGGCACAAAAACTGTTACAGCCTCCTGCTTTGACATACACCTGACCTGTGAACCCTGGAGCTTGACCCCTGTAGAAAACGGATCAAATCAGGTGATTGCTGTACTCAGCTTTTCCCTCTTTATAAATCTTTCACATAAAGCTAAGTAACTTTAGAGATAGTCAAAATAATCATCCTCTGTTGTTTTCTTCCCTTTTTGTAAACGGTTGTCAGGCGTAAGTGATTTCTCAGCCCTAACGCTGAGCTGTGTTGAGGTATATCTTCGTTGAGGCTGTAAATGTAGTTATTGCTGTTATTGCTAACAGCAGTACACTTCAGGTCAATATTATCCAGAAGCCAGTGCACAAAATACTTCTTTGAGAATCTGACAATGGCCATTAAACAGTTTTGCAGACACTTAAAAAGAACATGTGAAATTGTTAAAGCAGTGACATGATTGGAAAAGAGATGGCAAACAAAGCATGTTTTTTTTCAGTTGGGTCTTTAGTGTTGGGAACAAAAGTTGTATTTCCTTTATCTGTGAAAACAAGTGATGAGAATAGTTTAAGCCAGCTGAATCAAGATATCTTGGCAATGAATTATGAATGATAAATAATAACAGTAGAGATTTGATGGTTTTATATTGTCTTTTTTCCTCATGCCCGTCTCAAGTGGTTGTGAAAGTGAAGAGAAATTTGATCGTAAGAATTGGCATGTTTCTTTCTTTTTCGACTGCATGTTGGAAGTTATCATACTGTTCGACCTGAATTTGGCTTTGTTTTCTATGCTCACGTTTTATATCATCACATTTCTATCCTATTGTCTTGCTCCATTGCATTATCAGTTTAGTTTTTGAAGTGTTTATCAAATGATTCCTGCTCGAGCAAAAAACCTCAAGACTATCCTTTTAGTGTTTTCAACTATATAGAACCAATCCTGCATGCTTTTCTGATGTATGTCGAAGTTAGCCCAGCTCTACCACTCCTTGTTAAATGAAATTTTGCAGATCTCAGAGTTGGACTCTTTGGACTACTATTGAAATCCATCTTTTCAGCTCACCTCCTTTCACTAAAGTGACTGTGATTTAAGGTCATTTGTTGTTAGTAACCTCACACTACAAGAAAGTCCACTACCTTGCTGAGGATCCATTACTGAAAGGACTGACTGTACGGAGAAACAGAACAAAAAGTTGTGGAAGAGACACTGAAGAAAGTGACTGACCAATGGCCTTGGAGGGTGTTATCCTCTGGTTACCATTGGGCACCATGGACCTACAATTATCTCTGTATTAAAAGAGACTGACTGTGACATTAACACCACACATAATTTCACTGACTGTATCAAGGTGCTTATTCATTACATCGATAATCAAGGCACACTTGATAAATACAGAGAACTAGTAGCAGATGATGGGAGCGGCACGTGTAAAACGACGCTTCAGTGCTGTGGTGGATGGGCCAGTGGAGGAGGAGGAGGTCATGAGGCTAGCACAGAGTGCTGCAGATACATCTGGCGGAGGGGGGAGCCCAACGGGGTCAGGGACCCCAACCAGCCCCTCTCCGACCCATGCCCTCAATGGCAAAGCTCTGCCTCTTCAGAGCAACACCAACAATGCCCGGAGGCATGGTGCCATTGGAGAGTCAGCTGGAGGAGATGAAGGAGGAGAAGGTGGGTTGAGAGGAGGAAGAATGTGTTCAGGGCCCAAGAGTGGAAGAGGCAGTAGTGTAGGAGGGAGAGGGGAAGGCCGTTCTTCATCAGACCAGGATTCACTCTCTTCCCCCTCCACTACCAGCCGCCGGCGCACTAGGCGCTCAAGCCGCCGGCCCCGACAACGCTTTGTGGGCAAGGACGGACGCTGCAACGTCACCTTTGTCAACATGAGCGAGAGGGGCCAGCGGTACCTCAGTGACCTCTTTACCACTTGCGTGGACATCCGCTGGCGATGGATGCTGGTCATCTTCACTCTCTCCTTCATTCTCTCCTGGCTGCTCTTTGGATTTGCCTTCTGGCTCATTGCCTCCGCACATGGAGACCTCTCCATTCGGCTTACTCCCAGCTCAAGTTCATCTCCAGGATCAGGAGATGCTGACTCTGGAGGAGAGTCGGATAGAGAGGCAGTGGTTGAGGAGCCATGCTTCTTCCAGGTGAACAGCTTCATGGCAGCCTTTCTGTTCTCCTTGGAGACGCAGACATCCATCGGTTATGGCTTCAGAAGTGTGACCGAAGAATGTCCCCTGGCGGTGGTGGCGGTCGTTTTGCAGTGCATTGTGGGCTGCATAATTGATGCCTTCATCATCGGGGCAGTCATGGCAAAGATTGCCAAGCCCAAGAAGCGCAACGAGACCCTGGTGTTCTCCGACACGGCTGTAGTGGCGCTGAGAGATGGAAAACTCTGCATGATGTGGAGGGTCGGAAACCTACGCAAAAGCCACCTGGTAGAAGCACACGTCAGAGCACAACTACTGAAGGTAAGTGGAAAAAATACAAATAATCATACTAATGAAAAAGGAGGCCAGAACATGAAAAAGGTCAAAGAAGTTATCTAGTGATTGTAACGGAGACAGGGAAAAGTCAGGAATGCACCAAATAATAGAGGTTGCTACTGTGATAGTGCAGTAGAGGAAAAAAAGGTCATGGTAGAGAGAAAGAGTGAACGCTGAGACCATCTGGCCCGTATTCTGTGGACCGTAGTTAATGAGAGCTTGTTTTATTTTCCCTCAGGGGTTAGGAAGATTTACCATGGATTAACTTGCCCACAATTCTTTAACTGAGGACCATTGTCCTTCGTCATCTCATTTCCTCTTGTATACTGTATCTCTGTGGGTTCGGTGATTGTTTTCTATGACTACTGAAGTTTACCCTAATGTTTGTCCTTATATCAGTAGTTTGCAAGTGCGTTCCCTCTGGACTTTCTGTAGGATCAAAATCTGTAGAGCATTTTGGCTGCAGCGTGGAGAATTTGATCTCTTTTAATAGCATGACCATATCAAAGTTTAGGCAGGGCAGATGGGATTAAGTTTGAGGATAAAGGGAATACAATTGCGAATGCTAAAACTGGATATTGTTCATTAGCATGGTTGGGTGAGTGATAAGCCTATGGATTGGCAAGGTGACTAAAGAATTGCATAGTGAGATTCAGCTGAATATAATAACCAAATGCTAGGCAATTCGGTCAGGATAAGATTATTAATTTACAATGCTTTCATCACATTACCTTTTGAAAATGTCAAGTGTTACCTTCAAGGTGATATCATGGTGTAATTAATTAACCTTTGTTCCAATTGTAAAAATCTTTCTATTTTCTATTTAATATTTCCTCAAAAGCCTTAATCAACTGAAATATCTAATGTGGGAAGTTATGTGGACCAAATAATGACTGTGTTTACTTTATGTTTCAAACCTGCTCCAGTCAAGGGTGACACCAGAGGGAGAGTACCTCCCACTGGACAACGTGGACATCAACGTGGGGTTTGACACCGGCACTGACCGCATCTTCTTGGTCTCGCCTGTAACAATTGTCCATGAAATCAATGAAGAGTCGCCTTTCTTTGAGATGGACCAAAAAACGCTGGAGAACGACTCTGACCTGGAGGTGGTGGTCATACTTGAGGGCATGGTGGAGGCCACAGCCATGACCACACAGTGCCGCAGCTCCTATCTGGCTACTGAAATCCTCTGGGGACACCGCTTTGAACCAGTGCTCTTCGAGAGGAAAGATGGCTACCAGGTGAAAACAGAAGTACAGAGAGAAAACTCTTTTTCCATTTAAACCTGACACAGCTTCCAGTCTTTGAATCTAAAACCATTTTAAGTCATCACTGATGCATAGCCATGACTTCATATCTATTTTATCAGGTTTTGTGATAAAATAGGAGTGAAGCTGAGCAAACTAAATATAGTTCAGTGTGTTTCTCCATTTATCATTCAGTAGCAAAGCTTCAGTGGTGCCAAAAAAGAGAGGAATGGATGTTTAAATGTTTGATGGTGCTCGATAATCAAATTAATCCTGTCCGAGCTGCTGATTGGGTAATAGTCAATCTGCAACATTTTGTGTTACCAGATAAACCATTCATATTGATATAGGTGATTAATTTAAAGTGCTTGACCAAGGTAGTATCCTTCATCTGATGGATATGAGTCATTCTCTTCCCTCAATTCTGCTGTTATATCTCAGATTGCATACTTTCATGCTTACACGTACTACTTTCAGCATGTTTACATTAACAAGTATAGCTACATGCAGGGAAATACCACCACCACCACGGTAATGTGTTCATAACAGTCAAGAAGTTACGTTTTCACTCTCAATAGTTGGCACGTGTTGGCGTGTTGTTTGGTGTTAACGTGTGTTTGCTTGCCGTCTTCAAAGTGGAAGCTAGATATTTGGTCAAAGGCTTGACAACATATGTGACAAAGCACATGAAAAGTGTGCCAAAGACACAGACTGAGAATCCTGGCTGTGCACAGAAACAACCAAGAAATGAGGCAATCATGAACAGCCAGACTTCATCAGCCAGAAAGCATCAGAAATTTAGCATTACATGGATTTTAAAATTAGGCATCAGCAAAAGTAAAATTCTATCAGCCCTAATTGTACATTACATAACATATGTATTGTTTTGATCCTGGGAGGAAACAAAAGTCACTTTAGGATTGGATCTTGAAAGGCATCCGGCATACAAAAATCTGCCAAATCAAACATGCAGACCCCCGCGTGAATAAGGAAGCACTCAAAAGTAGCCTCTTCTATACAGCAATAAACATTCTTCAACTAAACATCAGCAGGGTAGCATTGTTATTTTGAGCCTTTTGAGCATTTAACTAAAAGTCACTGTTCTACCCTTTTTTTCCCAGGTGGATTACTCATTTTTCCATCGGACCTACGAAATCCCGAACACACCTTCCTGCAGCGCTAAAGATCTGGCCGAGCAGAAGTACATTCAGAGTTCACGGTCGTCATTCTGTTATGAGAACGAAGTAGCTCTGCAGCTCGCCTCCCCTGACAGTGAGCTGGGTCAAAACCTTGAGTTTGCCTCCCC
>VVHJ01013799.1:4272-48350 GCA_015107715.1 Tylochromis polylepis | reverse complement strand
TTTTTCATGTCTTACGTTCAAGGTGTGGTTGTCTTCGTCAGGCTTTTTTTTTTTTCCTTTTGCGCTGAAGCTACGGTTTAAAAATGCAGGTTAGTTCACAGAGCTCCAGCTCCGCAGCTGGACTGCACCTGCAGGCGCCGCACTGCAATTATTACACCCAGTGGGGTTTTTTTTTTAAAATAATAATGTCACCTTTTCCTCACCGTGTCCGCTTTAAGTGCGCAGATGCCACGGTATCATCCCCGATTTTGTGTGCCATCAAAGCTGAAGAAAAGGCGTTTCCAGCTCCCCCACCCGTCACGCGCAAGCACCCACACAGTAATTACACGCGCACACACATACAGAGAGCAGAGGACCCCCGCAGTGAATGACCTCAGTTCAAACTCACAAGGTATTGTCTAAGGGCTGCTGCTCAGTGTTCAGGGTGTTGCTATGGAGGAGAGCAGTCGAGGTTTGGCAACTCCAGATGCTGCAGGACGAGTTTGCTGCTTTAGTCCACGATGTACTGCGACAGCCTGGGATACGACTGCCTGTGCGAGGAGTTTGCTCTAAGTTAATCGGTGGCATCGATGAGGCTCAGCAGCATCGTGCACTGCAATTACAGACCTGACAATGCAAAGACCTGACTGATGATAGGGCTGATTTAAGTATAGCCATGTGGAAACAGGTCACATCTCATGCCTTTTCTCATCCAAGAGACATAATTCACATGTCAGTTTTTTTTTCTAAGCCCAAAACTAACAATACATTCTGCCTGCTAATAAGTTTTACCCCAACCCCGATAGAGTGCATTTCTTTGTGGCATTTAGAGGTATTAAATGCATATTAGTCAGCCACATGATTCACTGACATGACATGTTTCTACATTACTACATCAGTGCTGGCTGCCGTAAACCCACATACCTTCTCATCTCCTGGAAATAGTCTGCATATAGTCCCAGGCAAATAAAGTGTTTGGTGTTATATTTATTTAAAACTATATTACCCAGAAATCAAAGAAAGTCATAAGAAATAGACTTGGGGCTGAGTGGCACATGTGGGAAGTTTGAACTTAATAACAGCTGCACAGCTGTTTTATGTCACCCTGGGATCACATTTTTTCCATACTGACTGTCTGGGTGGTGGCAACTCTTTTGTCAACATGTTTACTCCACACCCACAGTTGTATTAGAGTTACAGGTATGGTAATCACAGGGCTGGGGACAGACGGCCAAAAAAAGTGAGATGAATAGCAGGAATCAAGTTGATGACATACCTGCCAAAGCATGGAGGATAGTCCTAAAGCTAATACGCTCACCTTATAGGACGGCACAAAAGCCTGTCTGATCAGAGTTGACTTGTTCAAAGGTAATCCCTTGTGCTTGCTTCAGAGGAACTTGGGTTAGCTCATTCCTTCATACAACTGAATTCTAATAATATCAATGACCTCACACAAAAAATTCACCTGCATACTCACTATTCAGGCCATCAGATGCCACAGATTTATATTAATATGACCCTGATAGCTGAAGCTGGGATGCTAGAAGGATAATTTTTATCAGTTAATGTATGTAAATAAAAATAATTTTAGGGAATGTATTATCTGTTAACTAACAGATAATAAAACCATCTTGCTGTCAGTGGTACAGTAGGTAGGTCCCAGGTTCAAACACTGGCCCTTCTGTGTCCAGTTAACACGTTTTTCCTGTGCTTGCAAGGATTTTCTCTGGGAGATCCAGTTTCTCCCATTATCAAAAAACCTGCTTGGTTAATGCTTCCTGTCTCAGCCCAGATTAAGATTCTCTTTTGCAAGAAGGTCTTAATCTCAAGAGTTTAACTTCCTGGTTCAATATAAGATATGGAAAGTCTTAAAACACATCTTGACTCTTATTTGGGTAGATTTAAAAAAAACATTATCTAAACCAATTTAAATATCAGTTTTCATCAGGACAAAAAAAGAAATGAGTGCATAGTATCACCAGACAAATCTGCTAAAAAAAGTATAAATTTGCCCCAAAATAAGGTTTAAAAAGCTTTTTATATCTGTTATAACACATTTGCTATACACATGAAACATCTGGAGTTTAAGACCAGGAGAAGACACAAACTCAGTCCCGAGGGTTACAAGCTCGTGCATTCCCAGTTCCATTCCCAGCCCTGGATAAATGGGAGGGTTGTATCAGGAAGGATATCCAGCATAAAATCTGCGCCAAATCAAAAAACCTCGATAACCATCTCCTGTGGTGACCCCTTGGCATTAAGGGAGCCACCTAAAGCCCCTATACCTTACTCCGAGCATCTCTGCTGTTGCCACAGATGTCAGTTCAGCATACTCTGAGTGCATTTTTGACGTCTCTGTTTTTTTTCTAGATTTATTTTTTTGGCCTGTTAAAAGTCAGAAAGTATCATAATGTAATAATAATGATAATAATAATGTACATCACCATGTCAGCAGCTCATGATGACAACTCAAAATGTCTTCACTTTACTTTCAGAGAGATTCAAAGACATTAAAATAGCATCAAATATTATTTTTTTCAAATGTGGAGCCTCTGATTTTTTTAACTGATTGTTTCTGATTAAGTGATGAATAAAATAAATAAAGCAGTGGCAGCAGCTGCCTCACCTGAAAGAATGCTTTTCTGATTGGCTTTACTGCCCCTCCTAGTATATTTCTTAGTTGTCTGAGTAACTGTGGAAGCATTATGTTATAGTACTGCAGTGATCCTGGCTATAATTTGCCTTCATGTGTTAGAGTAGCAGCCACTTTTAGACTGTCACCTCGTCTTCAACAGGACCTCAGCCCCTAAGGCGAATCAGCATTTTGGCACCACTGCGTCCTCAGTGAGAGGGCCTCTACAGTTTTATCTCTGCTGAGTCCAGTGGGCTCCAGTGCTTCATCTATTTCAAGTTAACAATAGATCCAGTCCATTTTGAGCTCCTCTTCTTCCTTCCCCATCCCTCCCCCTCTTCACTGTCATGTCAGTTTACTTAGTGGATTGATGTATCTCGCTGTTCCTCCACCGCTCCACCCAGCCATCTCTCTGTCTTTCTTTCATTCGTGTCTTCTCCTTGATTTGCTGTGTCTTTCAATTAGGCCATTGTTGGCCAGAACTTGGCTGGATATGGCTTGCGTGGTACTATTGCCCTTCCTATATATGTGGGTGCGTGGTTGGTTGCACATCAAGTGTGTAATGTCTTGGCACCGAATCGCATCAGTATCACAGTCCGACAGTCCTTTATATCCTTCGCAAAGCTCCAGTTTGTAGGCCTGTGGCAAGAAATGGCTCAACAGGGGATCACTTTTTATTGTGCCCCTTTTTTCATGTCTCATTCTCTCCCTACCTAGTGCCAGAAGTACCATGTCCAGGCCAACGGGGGGCGGTGCCAACGATGTCACCCGCTTCCTGTCATCGGGCACGGCGCCAGGGTCTCCCAACTCCAACAACTCTATGTTCTCTGCTGCCAGCCAGGCTGACTGGGCGGCTAAGAGGCTGGTGTGGGTGCCGTCAGAGAAACAAGGCTTTGAGGTGAGCTGCTGTGAGATGCAGTGCACGAGCACAAACATTTCACTTGCAGGATGTTAACACAATAGACAAGTTTCACTTGTTTTCTCATTCCTTCCTTCCACTGTCTGAGTGTGTTAATCCCCTGGTAAATTACTAGCTCTGAGTGTGTGCCCTTAGTTAAAGGTGTGTCAGACAGGTCAGGGAGAGCTACATACAAGGGTCTGTGTGTGTGTGTCACATTTTTTTATATTTGAGGAGGTTTTTGTCACTATGGCAGTGCTCTATTTTTCCATCTTGTTGGATTATTTACTTTGCTTTGTGATGGTTACGTTACATATGTAACTATGTAAGGTCTAAGTCATCATCAGTGATGACCTCAAACCTAACCTTAAAGCCCAAAAAGCATGCACGTCAGCTTGATAAGACCTCAGAGGGTTAAGTGTAGTTAGTATCACAGGCACAGTCGTTATAGTTTTATATTTTTGATTACATTATTTGCTTTTGTCATTTAAATTTTCCTTTTCTTTTCTCTTTACTTCCACTTAGTTTCCAGTTGTGATTTGCTCATTTCAGTTTGGCTTTTAGTCTTTAAAAATATTTAGTTTCTGTTTCTTTACAATGAAAATGTGGGTGTATCCATCATGGACAAGTTTTCACAAGCTCAGAAAAGATATTACAGTAAAAAGAAAAACAACTTGATGTCATTTAGACTTTCCAGTAAAAAGAACAAACAAAAGCCTCACCATGCTTGTTGGGCTGAAACATTTAACCACATCGACCTGTACTAAAACTAAGCACATGTCTCAGTTCAGAATTTATCTTTATTTCATTTAACTAAAATGTGTTGCACACCTCGTTTGGTTAACTGTAACAATCTTGATCATGAGGCCCTCATGTTATTTGTCTCACTTCACCTTGCTACTTGTCTAATCCTCATGACAAGTTTGCAGTGTGCATGTTGAAGGAAGTGACATAAGAATTTGAAGTCCTGTCTCACAGCCTCTCTCTGTCTCTGCTGGACTCGTTTCATAAAAAAGCTCTATGAATAGAACAATACGCTCCTTCAGCCTCCCAATGTTAAAGAGGCCTTTGCAGAGACACTGACTTCATTTTACAGTCATGATCAAACACACACACACACACACACACACAGACACACACACACACACACACACACACACAGAGGCATGCACACTGTCATCTAGTTTCATATTCTTAGCTGGTAGTTCAGTGTGACTAACATTCACCCACATGAATGCAAACACACACAAATACACACACATTTTGCCTGTTGTGCATATCAAGTAGCAGAGAGAATAAAATGCAGCAGAGCAAGGTCCTGCATCATGGTTAGAGCTTGAGATCAGTACTTCCTGTCCAACAAGCACGAGATCAGCAGCATGACAAAGGAGGTCGTCTCTGTCCTCATCTGTCACCGTCTATTCTCGTCATGCTGTCAGATGTAATGACACTCATGCTCTAAACCTCACTTGGTCCCATTCTGACAAACATTTTTTTTAAAAATATAGTTACAATGTTTGCTGTATTATAAATGTACACAGGAGGGTTTTTTTCTGAGGTGTAGTAAATGTGTGCATTCATTTTGGCTGTTTTCTTAAGCAAACTTCAAGTTATTTGAAGGAAGTTCTACCTGATGTGCAGGAATAACTTTCTGTTCTCCTCTGAGCGGAATAGAACTATACAGCTTAATGTGCTTGATACAGTAAACTGTTTAATAGTTTAGTCTTTTTTTTAAGTCAAAGATACTTTTATTATAAGTGTTTGTTTGGAAAGCTGTTCTGAGTGATTTTGAGTCTGCCAAGTAGCATCTTCATAGCATCGTTGTGATCCAATAAACAGTCTACCCAAAATTTCTTTTCTTAAACAAGTGTCATTTTATTCTCAGTTATGAGGTGAAAACTTCTCAATGTTTTTTCTATTAAATCCAGTCTGCCAGCATCCGAGAGGAGCGTGGCGATGAGGTGGAGGTGGAGCTGACAGACAGCCAGCGGCGGGTGACCTTGTCCAGGGAGGAGGTGCAGCGTATGAACCCTCCGCGCTTCAGCAAAGTGGAGGACATGGCCGACCTCACCTGCCTCAACGAAGCGTCGGTGCTGCACAACCTGAGAGAGAGATACTACTCTGGCCTGATCTATGTGAGTGCAATAACCACAGCTCACATGTACACACACACACGCATGAGCAAGAGGAAGCAGTCACTGCACACGTGAAGTCCTGGATGTTGTGTACATGTGGAGTGCGGTGGCATCTCTTGTGTAAACTGATATGGATCAGTAAGAGAGGTGAGGAGTCAGTTTACAAAGTTGTTGTGTGGGTGTGGGCAGCTATGGGGGCATCTCCAGTTTCTGCTGGAAAAAAAGGGGGGTGTGCAGAAGTGCAGATGTAAGATGTCAGTGACATAGCATTTAAAGTGAAATAACATAAAGAAAATGAACTTTATTAAATGCAGAGCTTCCTGTTAATGAGTATGTAAATAATGGAGGATGCTAAATAAGAGGTGAAGAGTCAGGAGTGCAGAGAGATTGTTGGAATAGCTTGGAAAGGTGTATCATAACATTGGATAAGATAGGTGTGTGTGTGGCTTTCATGACTTTCATTTATGCAGGAATCATCATGGGAGCTTTATTGGTGTTGACACACTGTGTGTCGTCACTGGCTGCGTTTACAAGAGGTGCAATTTTCCTTTGAATTTTTTAAATCAATCCTCCTGTGCACAATCCCATACATTAATGTGTAATCAGGGATGCTCCATACAATCTTGGCAGCACTGTTGCCTCCCTTCTGTGCTTTCTGCTAAAGCAACAGTTTAATGAGATCGTGATACTGCAGTTTTTACACAGGCCGCCCACAGAACATGTAATTTTTGCCAGTCTACTGCAGTCTGACCTAAATTACTTGTATTAAGTGCGTCAGATGTCAGAAAGGTTGTAGATTTTGAAAAACAGTCATTAAACTCATTGTTTTCTTCATAAATTTGTATTTTTGAATTATAGAGTATAAAAAATAGGACTATGAGAGGGTAAGACTGTTATATTCTGCTGGGATTGACATTCTCCACGTAAATTTAGGTCAGTGTGAATCTCTCTGTCCTGTGTGTGTTTTTTTCCAGACATATTCAGGGCTTTTCTGTGTGGTGGTGAACCCTTACAAGAACCTGCCGATCTACACAGAGTCCATTGTGGAAATGTACCGGGGCAAAAAACGCCACGAGATGCCCCCTCACATCTACGCCATATCAGAGGCTGCCTATCGCAGCATGCTGCAAGGTACTTAACACTGTCTGTGACCTCTAACCCTTAGTTAACTCTGACCCTGTACATGTTCCATGATCTTTGATCTCTAAGCCACACTGAGAATACTGTTTGAAGGTGTGGTATATTCCTAGCTGTTATCAAAGCCTGAAAAGATCAAATAAATAGATGGGATAGTATTTTTACAACTGAGATTTCCAAGAGTGGCACTCCTTTTAACGAACAGTCAATCCAGTGATCTAACTGTGTATTCGTTGTGGTTAACTGCATAACTTTACATGTAATAGCAATTCCCAACAAACACTTTTCATGCCCTCCCCGCCTTTCATGTTGCGTTTATTAAATGAGACAGAAAGGGTCGGTTGAGCAATGTCTCTGCCTTTGAGTGACTACCTGAGATAACAGAACAGGGCAGATGAGACTCTTTAGTTGAAATTACTACCTCACACCTCCTTAAGGGTAGGTGTGTTACCACAGTGATTCAACCTGTATGACCAGTATGAATTCTTCCAGGCTGAACGCGTGGGAATCTTAAAAGCAAACACAAGCAATGTTGCAAATAGTGTCCACCCATTGACTACCAGTGTTGAGTGGTTTGGCAGCCTGGAGAGACCAGTTCAGCTGGTGACCAGCTTCGCTTTACAGCTCTTATTGAAAAGAAGTGACTGACATGCCGAGAAAAAGGGCTCAAATACACAGAATATTTATTTCTCATCAAAACATGAGGTGCAAGTGGCTGCATGGATTTCCAGAGTACTTCATGCCCATTTTGTGGGGGTGGAGGTTTAGTATAACATGAGCCAGCTAATGCCTTAGACAGCCTCTTCACTCCCATGGAGCAATCTACAGTGTGTTATTTCAAGGAATCATATGCCATCTATGTAATTCATTTTTATTCGTTTTAGCCAAATCTGTTGTTGAAAGGTTGGCATTTTATTCGTTCTGTACAGACTGTCATGTCACCCCCCCATGACCTTGTGACATGTTTTCTCTCCCACAGACAGAGAAGATCAGTCAATCCTCTGCACGTGAGTAGCCTGCAGCAAGACATCAGTGTGTCTCTGTGTACATGCTTTGTCATTTGCTGGGAGGAGCACTTCTCTAGTGTTTGCTGGAGTCCTTCTGCATGTGTACATTTAGTGTGCGTTTGCTTTAATTTGTGCGTATTGAGGCCTGCATGCACTCATGTATTTATATTTGCAGCTAAATGTGGTGCAAATCAAAACACTCTGGTCCATTTTATATAGCTCAGAAGAGTAAAATGTGATAATTTCAGAATTTTATCTGGGATTTTATATTTTCTCCAAGAAAAAAAATGAAAATCTCAGCTGAGTAAATTTGCTTCCTAGTAATTCTTCCATGTATACTTATATAGTTTCTATAATTGAGAGAAAAATAACACAGAAAATGAACTAAGCATTAAGTCCTGTGGTGTGAATATAGCCTCCTGTCTGTGTGCACCCATCGTCTGTTTACCTGCTTGCTTGCCTCTGATCCTACCGTCCTGCTCTTCTTCCTGCCAGACTCTTCCTGTCATTGTCAAGGCTCCCAAATCAGGCTCATCTCGAGTCAGTCTCAAAGTGTGTGTGTGTGGAACGAGGCGTCTGCTTCTTTCAGATCTTTTACAGCTGCTATTTTTGCTCCTTTCTCCTCCATTATTCTCCAAAAGCAACAACACTAACACAGCCTATATCCTTCACACCTGCCTTCTGTTTAGACCCGTGCTCTAATGTTTATTACTGTGACGAGTGTGCGCTTGGCCGCTTGTTCCTTTGGATTCTCTCTGTGTAAAAATTATATATACCAATTCATAATTGAGACCATATGTTGAGGACAGAACATTTAGACCAACAGTGGAATTAGCTGTGTTCCTTACATAGTTTTGTGTTTGTGTTTCAGAGGCGAGTCCGGAGCTGGGAAAACGGAGAACACTAAGAAAGTCATCCAGTATCTGGCTCATGTTGCCTCCTCCCATAAAGGTGGCACTCTGGGTAGAAAAAAGGAAGCTGTGCAGGTATGTTACAGCAGAGATGCAACAGAAGTATGAACAGAAGAAGAGCAGCTGGGAGAACACATCATATACAGAAAGGCTTTATAGGAACTTGGGAATAAAACAGGAGGGAAATAACAGGAAGGATAGAAAGGGTGAAGAAATAAACAAGGATTGATGTGAGAAACCAATAAAAGATTAGTCAAATAAGTAAGACTGCACTCTAAATACTGTACAGTTTAAATGATTACAACTGTTTCAGGTTGAGACTGCTGTTCCACTCATTTGTGTTTTTGTGTGTTTACATATTAGGCAGTCTTTGACCACTAAACCACCAATCTAGGAAGAATATTGCATGTTTTAAGCATGAAATGATGCCCAGCTGGTGTTTATGTATAGAAAGACTGATGCCACTCTTGATGCCTTACAGTTAACTTTTGGTCTAAAAACAGGGGCTGTTAGTCTAGAAAGGCTAAAAACCAAGTGGAAACAACTTGAAAAGAATGTCTTACTTTCTGTGACTCCTGCACTGCAGTGGTTTAAGTGATGATTTACAGGCAGCCTGTGGAGCTTAGCTGTAAATTAAACAGTTGTGTTTACATTGAGTGTTACTCTCCAAAATGCATTGTGTATCTAACAATCATGTCGAGTCAGCATCCTTCCTTATAAAACCATGTGTGAGCTCCTGCATTGTTGACATCCAACTTCATGAGCTAGCATTCTTCTTCTTCTTCTTTCTTTCTTTTCTTTTCTTTCTTTAACTTCTTCTTTCCTGTTAATTGATATTATAAGACATACCAGGTTTTCTGTGGGTGTAGTTAAGTTTATTGTATCTTAGCTCGGAGTGGGCTTCTTCGTTGAATTGTTCCTCTGCATTATTTCTTACCTTCCTTCCTGCACTGGTTTTCCTTCATTTTCTTCCGTCTGCACTGTCGTTCTCTCTTGCCTGCATGTTCAGATGGATGGCTCTAGGTCCTTAACAAGAGGCAGCACTATGGTGAACAGGGTGAGTTAACTCTGTCTTGCCGCCCTGTCCTTACTTTTGCTTTTCTCCTGCCCTGATTTCTGCCTAATGAACTCCGACTAACTCAAAGCAGAGTAACCTTAAACCATTGAACTGTCACTGCTGATATTGTTGCTCATTAACAGTGAAGCCCTAGACTGTATATTTGATTTAGCCAGTTTCTGCACTTTTGTTTGTTGTTATGATTGTTGTCTTATTTGTCTTTTTATTGTTTGTTTGTTTATCCAATCCACATGTTTACCCATCCACCCAATCTCCTCCCCCTTAAAACTTCATTTTTTCCACACACAATTCACCAGAGTATGCAATATGTGAGTATGAAATATTTAGAAAACTTGGGTTTTTATTTATGGGGATTCCTTCTTTAAAAGTGAAACTCTTCCTGTAGAATATTTACAGGACCTGATATGATTCTCTTGCTTCATAGTGAGAATCATATGTTCTTTCTTTCTGACTTTCATCTGAATAACCCGTGGTCTTGTGGGTCTTTAGTTCTGGTAGTTAGTTCAGTCCCTACTGTTACACTCAGCAGGCAGGTGGTTGCAAAGTGTTTCTGCTGTAGATGTGGTTTTAATAACACAAACTGAACATGATGCAATTCAATGATGTGGGAGCGGGTGTGTTGTTGCAGCTGTTTGTGTGTACAGCGTTTGAAGTGTACATACTCAACTATATGGCTTTGTTAATGTGTGCAGTGTACACATTGTTTGCTCTGTGTTTTGTTGCTATCAAAGGGCTGGCCTCTTGCTCTCTCTGTGTGCGTCTGCCTTTTGTGTTGACTGACTGGCATTCTTTGATAGTTTTTACCATAAAACCATCTCCTGTAACTACCTCCTTTGATGCTCATCGCTGGCTGCTGCTGCATCGTCAGCTGCTGCATCGGCAGTGCGACAACTGCAATAATGCATTGCAGCGAGCTTGAATCAGCCAATATGTAGCTTCACATCTTCGTGTAACAGTGCTTCTCAACCAAGTCGATAGTTGCCTTTTATTGATTTTAAAAATCAATAAAAAGGATTCAAAACGGAAGTTATAAAACATACAAAAAGCTAATGTGCAACATAATTGATCCCCTTATTACAGATTGATAATGAAAGACAAGCATTTAAATTATGTTGAGAATCATTTGTTCTTGCGACAGGGAATGGGGAGTGTGTTGGATGCTATATTGGGCCCTAAAATGCATCAGTATGTGTCACTGCACTTCAAGACTGAGTCATGCATTTTTTTGTATTTTACATAACAGATCGTTAGTTCCTCTCAGCAGAGCAGTGTTAAAGTGTGCATTTTAGTCCAAAGGCCCCCATGGAAGTCTTTCGGTCAAGCTGTCATGTCTGTACTTTTGTCTGATCAGATGGCTCCTCTGTTTCACAGGGCGAGCTGGAGAGGCAGCTGCTGCAGGCCAACCCCATCCTGGAGGCCTTCGGCAACGCAAAGACTGTCAAGAACGATAACTCCTCTAGATTTGTAAGAGTGGACTAGATTCATTAATCGGATAGATAAAGTTCTGCCGTCAGTATCACCAGTGTAAAAAGAAATGAACTGAAACATGAGCCACCTCTCCTGCTTTTTCAGGGTAAATTCATTCGTATTAATTTTGACGTGGCGGGATACATTGTTGGTGCCAACATTGAAACCTGTATCCTTCTGCTTATTTTGTCAAACTGCACTTCCTTGTGCCTTTACAGCAAAGGGGAGAGTGTCTTTCTGAATTTTTACTTGAATGCTTGCTTGTCCGTGTTCATTTGGAAAAGCATTTAAGGGTTTACCTGTGTAGAGTACTGGAAACAACTTTAAAATGGTTGTACATATCCATAACTATATAAATTCAGACCTCCTTGAAAAGTCTCGGGCCACCCGTCAGGCCAAGGATGAGAGGACATTCCACATCTTTTACCAGTTGTTATGTGGAGCGTCAGAGGAAACTCGAGGTGAATACAAGGGCAAAAGCCAGCAAAGTGTCATTACAAAACATATATGCTATTTTTGCCAAACTAAACTAGTAAACTGTGTATAAAGCTTGTTGTATTTTATGTCTCTAGCGGACCTGCTCTTAGGAACTGCTGATCAGTATCGCTTTCTCAGTGGAGGCTCGATACCTGTTCCTGGTCAGAGCGATTCAGAGAATTTCACCCAGACTATGGACTCCATGGCTATTATGGGCTTCACCCCCGAGGAGTCGATGTGTAAGAGAACAGAGGCGGGGGAAAAAAAATATTTTGTGTCTTCCATATTCAATCCTTGCTATGAATCATCTTCTCCCTCCCTGTCTTATTTCTCTGCAGCCATGCTGAAGGTGATCTCTGCTGTGCTCCAGTTCGGGAATATATCCTTCATGAAGGAGAAGAACCATGACCAGGCATCCATGCCTGATAACACAGCTGCTCAGAAACTCTGCCATCTGCTGGGCATCAATGTGCTGGAGTTCACCCGAGCCATCCTTACCCCAAGGATCAAAGTAGGCCGAGAGTATGTGCAGAAAGCCCAGACTAAAGAACAAGTAAGATGTTATATGCAAAAAAGGGACATGTGCTCATACATAAACAAACATTTGTCTCTGTGGAGTGTGACTATACATACCTTTTCTCCTAGGCTGACTTTGCTGTGGAGGCCCTGGCAAAGGCAACATACGAGCGTCTGTTCAGATGGCTGGTCCACAGGATCAACAGAGCTCTGGACCGCAGACAGAGACAGGGAGCGTCCTTCATAGGCATCCTCGATATCGCTGGATTTGAGATCTTCCAGGTGTGTTCATGTGATGATGCAGTATAGTGAGAAGTTTAACCAAATCTAGCACAGGGGAGGACTTTGTTCTCAAAATGTAATAAACTGTCTGTAATAAAGTGAAACGTGTAATATTAAGGGATATTTCTAGCATTATCTTTGTAATTTTTGTGGAGAATAAACCAGCATTACAGATGTGCAGTGGTGTGAATTATATACAGTGTTCTGTCTTTACAAATCCAACCATGTGCCTGTTTTTTTTTCAGTTTACGTTACATGAATTATTGAATCTTTGTGTGCTTTTCTAAACCGCTCCTATGCAGCTCAATTCCTTTGAGCAGCTGTGCATCAACTACACCAACGAGAAGCTGCAGCAGCTCTTCAACCACACCATGTTCATCCTGGAGCAGGAGGAGTACCAGCGAGAGGGCATCGAGTGGAACTTTATTGACTTTGGCCTGGACTTACAGCCCTGCATCGACCTCATCGAGAGACCAGTACATACACACTAAAACACATTCTTACCTGTCATGAGATGAGACTAGATGCTAATAACTGATATGTGCTTTCCATGCAGATGGGACAACAGATTGTTTATTTATAGTTAAATAAAGTGCAGATTGTGGACAAGCCCACTGATTAGCTAATACAAGCAAATAGCATCAAATAATTCTTTAATATTTTGTCATTTTGAATGAGGAAATCCACATTTTGCCAATAATTTCCCCCCTGTCCATGTCAGGCCAACCCACCTGGTGTTCTGGCCCTCCTGGATGAAGAGTGCTGGTTCCCTCGGGCCACAGATCGCTCATTTGTGGAGAAGCTGTCTGCTGAGCAAGGCAGCCATCCAAAATTCTTCAAATCAAAGCAGCCACGTGGGGAAGCTGACTTCTCCATTATTCACTATGCTGGAAAGGTATCCCTCGACTTTTGTTTTTCTTTAATCTATCCTTTCAAATTTAGGCAACCCATGTTTCGATTTTCAGTGATGATCTGTCTCAGCTTTGATTTCTACCATGTGACCTCTCCTTCCACAGGTGGACTACAAGGCAAATGATTGGTTAGTGAAGAACATGGACCCTCTGAACGACAACGTGGCGTCTCTTCTGCACCAGTCGTCCGATCATTTCGTCTCAGAGCTTTGGAAAGAGGGTGAGACTGTCTGATTCACACACTTTTTAAATACTGCCTTTACAGTTTTTCTACCAAAATTCAAAAAACAAAATCATTTTCAGCGTTTTTTCCAACTGTGCCAGTTATAAATACTTAAGCTATTCTGGTGCAAAAAATTGATTAATGTTACTGCATTTCTCTCCTCTCTTACATGCTGTTTCTTTCTCGCATTCTTCTGTTCTGTCTCCTTCTTGTCTTCTCCTCTTTTGCCTGCTCTTTTCCCCTTTTGGGCTTCTTCTTTCCTTCCCTCTGATCTTGCTCCCTGTGGTCTCCTGATGCTTCCCGATCAGACATTCAAACTCTTCCTCGTGTGTACTTCTTTGACTCCTATGCCACACTGCAGACTAATGGCTCAGACAGTAGGTTTTTGTACCTCCTCACAATCCTCCTGCCACTGTTGTTTGCTGGCTGCCCAGTTTTGATTGTCTTTTATTGCTTTTTCTGCCATTTCCCCCCTTTTTAGCTGATATTTGTGTGGTAGTGTTGTGTTGTATTATGTTGTCTCTGTGCTGTTGTGTTGCTCTCTAATTTCTCTTTCACCACATTTTTGGCTTTTAGTAAAAGTGCCGTGACTGTGTGGTGACACATTTCTTCACTGATAGTAATTCTCGTAGTGATCCTTGTTTGAAGAAGTTTCACTTCATTTGTCACAAAAGCCACATTCAGGATCACCTTAGAGTGTCTGTCTGTAACTAGAAGAGGTTTATTGAATTGAATTCAATATTTTAAAATTAGTCAACCGGTTGATACAGACACATTTACAGTCATGTTAATTAATGCATGGTCTCTAAACATGTAAATGAAAGCATACTTGTGTGCAGAAATGTGATCCTGAATCAGCTTTAGAGATGCAACATATTGCTTTAGAGTATTGACATGTAAATAGCGTAGCATGGTTTAACCAGTGTAGACCTTTAGCTCATTATTAAATTGGAAATCTCATGATCATCAAAGAGTGATCAGTGTGTTTTTTAGCTGAGATCACATCTGATGAATGGGAGCATATTGATCTGAGCGGTGATACTGGCCTCTCTGTCTTCTCTGCTCTTTACTCCTGTGTATGAAATTAGCCTCAGGTACTTTGCAAAATAAACCATCAGTGTTTTCAGGCAGATCTGTAGCTGTGCCTGTGCAGACATGTCCAAAGTTAACAGGTTGAGCTTGAAAAACTTTACCTGTGAAACTCATGCACTGTATTAAGCGTTAGTGTGTGTGTATGTGTGTGTGAGTACTGGCTGTGGAAATAGATGCTATGGTTCTGGTTTTAAAACTAATGGTGGCCAAAATCCATCTAATATCATTTTTGTCCAGATCCTTGAATAGCAGAAACCAGGTGTTGTTGCTATTATGTAATGGCTTTAACCTGTTCACTCAGACATGAAACGCTAAATTATGCTTTTTTATTATTTATTTTTTTATTTTTTTACTTCAGCTAATTGATCATTTCTGCTGAAAGTGAGACCCTGCGCTCTGTTTCCTTCTAGTGGACAGAATTGTGGGTCTGGACCAGGTGTCGTCAGGAGAGAGCAATGCACCGGTCACTTTCGGAGCAGCAGGACTGAAGACCAAGAAAGGAATGTTTAGGACTGTTGGGCAGCTTTACAAGGAGTCTCTTACCAAGCTGATGGCCACACTGAGGAATACCAACCCCAACTTCCTCCGCTGCATTATCCCCAACCACGAGAAGAGGGTGAGGCAGGGGGTCAGGATGAAGGGGGGAGAAGGGATAATAGCCGTCTTTCTGCTGACTCTTTCCTCATTTACTTCCTTCCTTTCTGTTTTTTCTTCAGGCCGGTAAGCTGTCCCCTCACCTGGTTTTAGACCAGCTGAGATGTAATGGTGTTTTGGAGGGGATCCGTATATGCAGACAAGGATTCCCTAACCGCATCCCATTCCAGGAGTTCAGACAGAGGTGCGTATTTGTGATGGTCTTTTTGATTAGTGAAGTGTTTAAACTACACGCGCACACTTCATGCTACTTTAAGAACCTTTTGTGGCGCCTACCAGTGACCCTTTCTGCTCATCATATCACTCGCTCAATCGCACATTTACCAAAAGATCATTTGTCTTCCAGATATGAGATCCTAACCCCTAATGCCATTCCTCGCACCTTCATGGATGGCAAACAGGCATCAGAACTCATGGTATGTAACTTTTAAGCAGCTAAAGCTTCACAGCATTACGTACAGTTGTTCAGATAATAGTTTGACCAACTCCCCTGCTGCTCTTCTAGATCAGTGCTTTAGAGCTGGATAAAAACCTGTTCAGGGTGGGTCAGAGTAAAGTCTTCTTCAGAGCTGGAGTCCTGGCTCACCTGGAAGAAGAAAGAGACCTGAAGATAACAGATACCATCATACGCTTCCAGAGCGCTGCCAGAGGCTTTCTCTCACGCAAGTAAGACTAATCACTACTAGAGAACTATTATAGGCATCTCATTAGTTTTTAATGTCTTTTATATATAAATTCAATATAAAATATAAATGGAAGAATAAGATGAAATTGATGTTACTTTAGTTATTGGTCAGTTTAACAGCCACTTTTTGCTACCTGAGGTAAAAGAGATGGAGGAAGATAAACATGTAGTATGGGTGAGGTTTCTCTGCAGCACGAGTAGCTGTGTAGTTGGCAGTTTTGTATTTCACTCTTAAAGGAGCATTAATAATTAACAATTTTTCAGCCCCTATCAGTGACTCAGGAGTTGCAACAGTTTTGAAAGGTATTTGGCAAAGCCTGAATTACATAATTAATTATGGTTATATGTTTACACTGGTGACTAAATGGAAAAAAGTCTATTCATTGTTATACGTCATTTGATTAATCTGGTGTCAGGTACATTTGTGTCATACATTTACGACACAAAATAAGTTTCAGTTGTTTTACATAATCTCTTGTTTCAAGATTCATTAAAGAATAACAAGATGTGAATTAAAGTCTAAATGTTTCCATGTCCCGAAAAAGTCTCCCTAGTAGTGACCTTTATTAATAAACTGTTCTATGTTAGTGATATCTTAATACAGCAAAGTAAATATGAGGAAGGTGTGGTGGAGAACAGGGGAAAAAATAGTTCTGTGCACCAAAACTCATTACCAATAATAGAAAGTTGTTTATTAACTCTGTCAAATGCCTGCTGATATTACTCAGTACTGCAGCACTTTTCAGTACCTTTTCAGGTGAATACAGTACGTGTTAATACCTCTGCTCTGATTCTAGACATACACTGTACAATACTGAAAAAAAAATGTGATTCTCATTGACGCACTGTGTTTGTTTTATTACTCTCAGAGCCTTTTTGAAGAAGCAACAGCAGCTTAGTGCTCTGAGGGTGATGCAGAGGAACTGTGCTGCTTACCTCAAACTCAGGAACTGGCAGTGGTGGCGACTATTTACTAAGGTGCTGTGCAAACATCTCAACATAGACATGAAATGCAACCCACATTGAACATAATATATAACTAAAGGCAAGGAAGTATAGTAGTAGAAAAGCTTGTAAGGTAGGGAATATTCTTCATATTGACCCCTGTCCCATTTTTCTGTACCAAACAGGTGAAGCCCTTGCTGCAGGTGACCCGACAGGATGAGGAGATCCAAACCCGGGAAGCAGCACTCCAAAAGGCCAAAGAAAAACTCACCCGAGCGGAGCAGGACTACACCGAGCTGGACAGGAAGCATGCTCAGGTAAACAAACCTCATCCTCATTGTGCTGCCTATCCACCAAAGTTCTGTCTTCGCCTGTCTTAATGTCAGTCGGGGCCTCACTCATCACCCCTCCTCTGTTTCTGTCACATTGTAGCTGCTGGAGGAAAAGGCAGTGCTGGCTGACCAGCTGCAGGCAGAGGCAGAGCTGTTTGCAGAGGCGGAGGAGATGAGGGCCAGGTTAGCCAGTCGGAAACAGGAGCTGGAAGAGGTGCTGGGCGAGCTGGAGACTCGACTGGAGGAAGAGGAGGAGAGGGGTGTGCAACTGGCCAATGAGAAGAAGAAAATGCAGCAGAATATACAGGTTATAAAGTTGCTGTTTTTTTCTGTCAAAACTTTGTAAGAAAGATTGTAAATTGACATTAAAATAAGCTTGCCTTGACATTGCTTTCTCTGTTTTTGTCAGGACCTTGAGGAGCAGTTAGAGGAGGAGGAAAGCGCCAGACAGCGCCTCCTGCTGGAGAAGGTTACCCTGGAGACCAAAGTAAAGAGTCTGGAGACAGACCTGGTCACTGCAGTAGAGCAAAGAGACCGACTTGGCAAGGTGAGCGTCACATTAAATTCTGTCAAGCAATGAAAAAAAATATTTCTCCTTTCTTTTTAAAAAAGGTTGTTTCACAACCTTAGTCACAAACCCAAGCAATTACAGTTGCACACTTACATTTTTCTTCATTATGTTGGCTTAATTTTCAAAATAAATTGAAGAAGAAATAATAACTTGAAGGAAAAAAAACACACACACACACAAAAAGACCCAAAAAACGTCCATTAGTCAATAGATATATGATCGACAAAGGTGGGAGGACAAAGAGTGGGAGTCACTATGGTGAGACTGGGATTACAATGAGGTAAAATAGATCAGGAAGGGTTGCTACTTGAAAGCAATTATTCCTGCATAGTTACTAATATAAAAAATGTTTCATGCATCATCGTTTCTCTCTGAGCAGGAAAAGAAACAGCAGGAGGAACGTCTGAATGAGGTCACTGACCAGCTCACTGAGGAAGAGGAGAAGACAAAAAGTCTGAACAAACTCAAGAACAAACAGGAAGCTGTCATCGCTGACTTGGAGGGTAACTGTGCTAAACCCATTTTGACCTTTACATAAATTTGTTTCCACACATGTAATCACACTAAGGTTTGACATTTATGTATTTAACATGTGTATTTAACATGCGTGTCCCAGTAGGAATGGACGCTGTAGTCCCGTCACATGCCCAGACACAGTTAGATAGATAGATAGATAGATAGATAGATAGATAGATAGATAGATAGATAGATAGATAGATAGATAGATAGATAGATAGATAGATAGATAGATAGATAGATTTTCTCCTTTATATGTGGCTGCATGAAGCTTTAAAATCAAGAGCTCCATTTGTACTTAGGTCGAAAACAACATGCAGAAGACTTATTTGAAAGAATATATGTCCAGAGCTTTTACACCTACAAGAATTTTTCAGGCAGGTAAAAAAATTCAATCTGCAATCTTCAATCTGCTGTTTGTTCTCAAAGATTTGACGAATTAGTCCACTGATCTGTCGAGAGCTGTGGTTGCACGTGTCAGGTCTGCTGAAGGTGCAGCCTGCTTCCCAGTTACAGTCACACCACATCTGCCAACGCAACACCATCACAGATGGTAGTGTGGAGGTGTTTTTGTGTTTATTAGTGCTGTACAGTGTAACCGATGTGCAACAATCAGAAAACAACGATTTATTTCTGTGACTCACTGGTTTGTTTTGACAAACATACCTCCCATTGTTCAGTCACCTTATAGATGCACTGTCCTTTTCTCTCTTAAGCCCAAATTCAGCTACTTGACAGTAAAATAACTCCTTCGGGATTTAATTCTAATGGTGGACCCTGCACTGGAAAGGCACTGAGCCCCTTTAAAGTTTACTGTAGGAAAAGCTTCTGCTGTGGAAATGTGGCTATTGAACGTGTTTTAAATCACAATCTGAAGTTTAACTGTCTAATCCAAAATTCTATAAAAATACCTGAACATTTAACAAAATAGTCAAAACTCTGATTTTTGTGCACCCTTAATTAATGGAGGAGTCTGTGTTTTTTGCAGTGTCAGGGTTTCTGCAGTCAAAGCAAGGAGGACAACCCAAACTTAGGATGAATGAGGCAGGCAGAAACAGTTTTAAGGTAGTTTACTGCAACAAAAGAAGTTTAAAAGCAAGGAGTTGGAGAGCAGGTACAGGTACTAATGGAGAAAGTGGTGTAGCATGATAGGAGTTTAGTGACATCTGGTGGCTGGATGAGGAAATGCAGGCCTCCGAGAGAACATACAAGCATAGCTCCTCAGCAGGCAACTAACTCATGGGTTGTATTTTCCCTGATTTACAACTGTAATAACTTTACTGTTTAAATTCTGTGATTTGTAACTTTTTCCATTGCTGTTTGCAGAGCGCCTAAAGCGTGAAGAGCAGGGTCGCTTAGAACAGGAGAAGTTTAAGAGGAGGATGGAGAGTGAAGCTATGGAGGCCCAGGAGCAGCTGTCAGACCTGGGAATGATGTCCTCTGAGCTGAGAGGCAGTCTGTCTCAAAAGGAAAAAGAAATCACCTCCCTGCAGGGCCGGTGAGACACAGAGAAAAGTATCAGAGACGGAGTAACTGAAATATAAGCCTGTAATGGATTTTTGAAGTTTTTTGTGAATCTCTCAGGTTGGAGGAAGAAGGTGCACGCCGTGCTGAAGCTCAGAGGTCCCTAAGAGAGGCCTTGTCCCAGGTGTCAGAGCTGAAGGAGGAAGCAGAGAATGAACGAGGGATGCGGGAAAGAGCAGAGAAACAAAGGCGAGACCTGAGTGAGGAGCTGGAGGCTTTGAGAACTGAGCTAGAGGACACTCTGGACAGCACAGCTGCACAACAGGAGCTCAGGTAGATGATGAGGACAGAACAAAGTTTACATTTAGTATTTTTGTTAACAGACCAGAACTTACGCTTTTTATGAGTCCACAGGTCTCGACGGGAAGCAGAGTTAAGTGAGCTCCAGCGATGTGTTGAAGAGGAGACTCGCCGGCACGAGACCCAGCTTTCAGAAGTCAGAGTCAAACACAGCGCTGCCTTAGACAGCCTGCAGGAGCAGCTGGACAACAGCAAGAGAGTATGAGAAACACAGAAAAAAATCAAAACCACATACACAGAAACATGCGCAGTCTCACATCATGTGTCACCCATGCTCTGCTTCAGGCACGACAGTCCCTTGAGAAAGCCAAGGTGACGCTGGAGGAGGAGAGGCAGAATTTGATCTCTGAGCTCAAAAGCCTCCAAGCGAGCCGCTCAGAGAGCGAGAGAGGTCGTAAGAGGGCCGATAACCAGCTGCAAGAACTGAGTGCCCGCCTGGCTCAGGCTGACAGAGAGAGGGAGGACAGGGAGGAGCGACTCCACAAGCTGCAGGTACAAATGAATAGCAGCTGATATTAGAGCTTGGGTTTAGGTTTTTTAGGTGTGTCAGTAAAGAACTATTCTGTTTTTGTTCTGTTGAATGAATTTAACCTAATGTGTCTCTTTTAGTGTGAGATTGAGTCCCTCTCCGGCAATCTGTCCTCCTCTGACTCCAAGTCTCTTCGGCTCACTAAAGAAATCAGCAGCCTGGAGAGCCAGCTGCATGATGCAAGGGTAACAAATGCACACAGACACCAAAGCTGCGTCTGATTTGGCATTAGCCTTTGACTGTTATAGACTTCTCATATTTAAAAAGATTAAAAAATAAACTATTTCTTTAAAGTCCAGAAGAAAATCCTCTGAACTGTAGGAAGTTAAAAGAATTTGATCCACTGCTGACTCAAAAACAACCTCATATGCACCATTGCTCCTCTCTTTTAGGAACTGCTACAGGACGAAAGTCGCCAGAAGATGGCTCTTGCCTCAAGGGTGCGAGCACTGGAGGAGGAGAAGAATGGACTGATGGAACGACTCGAGGAAGAGGAGGAAAGAGGCAAAGAGCTGAGTCGACAGATCCAAACTCACAGCCAGCAGGTAAACCTGAGGGCCGCAGTGACTTTGTTTACCTCTTAAACTGCTTCTTTAGAGAGATATCGGTTAACATTTTCCACAAAATCACAGAAGTGCTTTCCGGTAATTCAGCTAGACTTCAGACAACGAGTCAGTGTTAAATGTAAAGTTCTATATCTGTGACTTATATATGCACCCTGTGTCTGCTTTATTTCCACAGCTGACAGAGCTGCGTAAGCAGTCAGAGGAGGTGAACAGTGCCGTGGAAGCTGGAGATGAGATGCGCAGGAAGCTCCAGAGAGAGCTGGACAGCGCCATTCAAAGAGAGCGACAGAAGGAGGAGGAGAAAGAAAGAGTGGAGAGGCAGAGGGAGCGGCTGAGGGAGGAAATAGAGGACATGACTATTGCCCTGCAGAGAGAGAGACAGAACTGCACGGCCCTCGAAAAAAGGCAAAAGAAATTTGACCAGGTTAGAAACACACCACTGCTTCTCACATATACACACGCACACAGGCTGCAAATGTCTTTATGTGCAGTAACATTGCCTCCTTGACCCCTCAGTGCCTGGCAGAGGAGAAGGCGGTGAGTGCTCGGCTTGCAGAAGAGAGGGACAGAGCAGAAGCAGACAGCAGAGAGAAGGAAACAAGATGTCTAGCACTGTCCCGAGCCCTGCAGGTAAATTATTTGATAGATGGCGTATAAATGTTTTTCATGCATCTGTGTTTGTGATGGTAAATCATCTGTCGTTCTGTGTGTAGGAGGCTCAGGACCAAAAAGAAGAGCTAGAGAGAGCCAACAAGCAGCTCCGTCTGGAAATGGAGCAGCTGGTGAACCAGCAGGACGATGTGGGCAAAAATGTAAGAATTAACACCTTGGGACTCTTTTTTTATTATTTCTCTGTCTCAGTTCTCTGTGAGTCACCATTTCTTATATGCTTGTGCGTCAGGTCCATGAGCTGGAGCGCACACGGAGGACCTTAGAAACAGAAGCCCAGAGCCTGCGCATTCAGACACAGGAGCTGGAGGAGGAGCTGTCAGAGGCGGAGAACTCGAGACTGAGGCTGGAGGTCACCCTGCAGGCGCTTAAGGCTCAGTTTGAGAGGGAGATCAGCACCAACGAGGAGAAGGGAGAGGAGAAGAGGAGGGCCCTTAGCAAACAGGTAGGCTGGAGAATGAAAAAGGAAAGTGCTGGTGCTTCTGGTGTGTACTTTTTGTCCAAGTTAATCAGATTGTTTATGTTCTTCTTTCTATCCCAGGTGAGGGAGTTAGAAATCCAGCTGGAGGAGGAGCGGAGTCAGCGGTCTCAGTCTGTGTCATCCAAGAAGCAGCTGGAAGCAGAACTGCAGGAAGCTGAGGTCCAGGTGGAGACAGCTAACCGTGGCAAAGAGGAGGCGATGAAGCAGCTTCGAAGGCTGCAGGTAAAACAGGTTACCCACACACCTATTTGAAAAATCAGTTTTCTGTAAATGTCACTGTACGTAATTTAAAAATATCCTCATCAGGGTCAAATGAAAGAGGTTCTGCGTGAGCTAGATGAGGCAAAGGTGACTCGAGATGACGTCATCTCCCAATCAAAAGACAGTGAGAAGAAAATCCAAACACTGGAAGCAGAGGTCCTGCATCTTACAGAGGTATGTCTATGTCTATGTCTGTGCAAAAAAAAAAAAATCCCATAAAAATATTAAGATATCTCACATTCCTTTTAACTTGACTTTTCTGTCTGCATGAACTTCTTTGTGCAGGAGCTGGCTGTATCAGAGAGGCAGAAGCGACAGGCTCAGCAGGAGAGAGACGAGATAGCAGACGAGATGGTCAGCAGCAGTTCTGGAAAGTTAGTATAACTTTACCTCTGATGCATTTTGTTGATTTGAGGGGGTTTTTGTGCACTTGTGGTGTTGTTGCTGAGATTGTGTTTGTCCAGGAATGTGCTGAGCGAAGAGAAGCGGAGGTTGGAGGCACGAGCCAATCAGCTGGAAGAGGAGCTGGAAGAAGAGCAGACTAACAGTGAACTGTTGACTGAGAGACTACGGAAGACAGCCCTACAGGTATGTTCACTCTACAAGTGTCACACGCTTTGAAGCGCACACACACTCATCACAGCTACACTTGCACTGCAGGTGGAGACTCTGACTGTGCAGCTGCAGGGAGAGAGGACTCTGGCCCAGAAAGCAGAGGCGGCTCGAGAGCAGCTGGAGAAGCAGAGCAAGGAGCTGAAGGCCCGTCTGGGGGAGATGGAGGGGGCAGTAAGGGGCAAACATAGGATGAGTGTCGCCGCCCTGGAGGCAAAGATTGAGACGATGGAGGAGCAGCTGGAACAAGAGAGACAGTACGAGAAACAGACACATGCAGCCGTACAAAAATCTTCCAATTCACAAAGCTGTAACTCGCTAAAAAGAACTCAGGCAATAGATTGTTTTATAACACAAACTGTACATAAAAATGGACAAGGATGCTTTGGAATCGCCCATTGGTTTGCAGCTACCATTTGAAGTCCACAATTTAGTATTTTGTCCTTTGCCATCTTATTTTTTTAGTTTTTGTTTGGACTAGAGGGAGTTGTCAGCTAATGCTAACCCTGACTAGCTAACAAAGAGCATCCATAATTTATATTGAACTGGATGCTGACTTTGGTTGGTGAAAAATCTACTTACAAGAAAATATACTTACTGGAGACACTGAACAGCCATCTCCTTGGGGGGTCTTTTAGAAAAACCAAATGCTGAAAGAAGCTTTGTACAAAATCATGAATAAGTTAGGCCTTAGTTTAATTTTTCAGTGGTGCAGGCCGTTTCTTGTTTCATACATAAAACTAAGGGTTTCTTTATCAGTTTAAAGTAAATTTGATTGTTATATCTAATATTGGGCCCTATCTAAATTTGTTAATTAGAACAGAGCTTAAAAACCTACCTATATAGTCACTGGACACCTTGCTAGTGTCAGGTCTCACCCATCATTTCCTTCAGATTGGCCTTAATTCTTAATGACATAGATTCAACAAGGTGCTGGAAACATTCCTCAGAGATTTTGCTCCATGTTGACATGACAGTGTCACACAGTTGCCGCAGATTTGTCGACTGCACATCCGTGATGTGAATTTCGCGTTCCACGACATCCGAAAGGTGGTCTGCTGGACTGAGATCTGGTGACTGAGGAGGCCATTTGACAATAATGATCTCATGTTCAAAAAAACAGTTTGAGATTATTTGAGCTTTGTGAAACTATCCAGTTGTCCTGCTGGAAGCAGGCATCAAAAGACTGGTACACTTAAATCGCCTTTCTTCCCCATTCTGATGCTCAGTTTGAAATCAGCAGTTGCTGCCATGTGATTGGCTGAATAGGTATATGCATAAAGGAGCAGTTCAACAATTGCACCTAATAAAGTGGCCTATAATAATAGGTTACATTTACAACATTTAATAACAAAATGACACATGTGAACCGTGCCATGATCGTAAATAAAAAGGTTAAGGCTTATCAGCAGTTTTAGGACATGCGGTGTCTGAGGGTTTTCACTGTTATAGACCAAGCAATTACTGCCAGACAGATTTAGAGTCACTAAACATGCCAGGAAAAAAAGTCATCATTGATTGTAATGACCCTGTTTGTCCCTCAGGGAGCGAGCAATTGCCAACAAACTGATGCGGAAGACGGAAAAGAAACTGAAGGAGGTGATGATGCAGGCAGAAGATGAGAGGAGGCATGCAGACCAGTACAGAGAGCAGGTGAGAAAATTAAGATTACCCTGACAGCACCGTGCAGGTCAGTCACATTTATCTAAGTATACTCAGAATAGCATGGACAGCAACAGGGCATTAAATAATCATTTAATGGGTATCAGGTCAGCTAAGCTTGCTGCTTTAATTGTGTCCAAGGGCATGCAGTGTGTTGAAAAATCATCCTAAAATGAGTGATTTATCCGGCTCAGTCCAGACTAATCCTAATCCTGCATTGGCATCTGTGTGTTCATCGCGAAGTTAGAACATGTTCCACCCCAAAATATAAATCCCTCAGTCACAGCAGAGACACTGACTCTCCTCCCAAAACATCATCGGCAATAATCTGCCAGGTTTAATCTGACTCCTGATCCCCATCGGTCCTCCTGTCCTCACACTAATCTCTCCATTTAAATATCTGTCCCTGCTCCTTCTTCTTGGTCCCCCCTTTCCTGCGATCTCTTGTCTCAACTCGACCTGTCTGCTGCACTCTGTCCTTTCCCTGCTCTTCCTCCTCCCCGCTCTTCTCCTGCAGCTGGATAAGTCGATGGTCCGACTGAAGCAGCTGAAGAGGCAGCTGGAGGAGGTGGAGGAGGAGAACTCTCGCTCCAGTGCCCAGAAGAGGAAGCTGCAGAGGGAGCTGGAGGAACTCACTGACAGCAGCCAGACCATGACACGCGAGATATCCTCCCTCCGCAACCAGATCAGGTAAGTGTGTGTGTGTGAGTGTGTTGGTTCATGTATTTTCTGTGGCTTCACTTATTGTTGATTTTGTTGTTTTTAACACCCCATTAACTTCTCATTGTTTCTTTTGCTTTGCTCTTTTGTTGCATCCATTTTTGTCCACGTAACACTGACACATTACCCATCTGTCTGCAACACTCAGCTTCCCTGAATGGAGACCAGATATGTAGGTCATTGTTTTTTTTTATTATTATTTCTTGTTCTCATTTGTTTGTCTGTTGTTTTGTGTGTTTGTCTTTGTGTTTGTTTGTCTTTGTGTTAGTGTATGGAAAGCTGGAGGCTTTCCGCACATGTGCAGTACATATACTGTGATGAGTAGTTTGCTTATATTTGTGTCTATCTGTAGCATATTTACATAGCTCTCTGTTTAGGGGGAAAAATAGCTTTCTTGGTTAAATTTAGATGGAAAGTTGAATATTTTGAACATTTTTTATAAAGAGTAGAAACAGTTAACCTGAAAATGTCACTCTGAGCCCCCTTTTCTGGTATTTGATAAACTAAAAAGTTAAGTAACTGAAGAATAATAAAAACACATTCTTTAACTCCCGCTTCCTTTTTGTCCAGACGTGCTGCGCTGCCACTGTCAATGCGTGGACGCAGAGCGTTGGTTGATGACCTTTCATTAGAGAATTCCGATTCAGAAGAGCCCCCTGCCTCACCCACCCCCTCCTCCGGAGTCCCAGGGACCCCGACTCCGTCCTCAGAACACAGCCTGGACCCTCCGCCGCCCTACAGTGTCAACAACACAGAGTGACACACATGCATCTGCTCAGCTACACACACAACGCACACACACACACACAAGCATCAGCCTCTCAGAGCCTCAGCTGCTCGGGGTGATGCAGAGGCATGCACACAGCACATAGCAACACTAGTTTTAAATTAAATGCCATGTAGGATAAATATCAGGCAGTTAGTTGTAAAGCAGCCTCCCTGATATAATGATGCTCTTTAAGATTTTGCCTCATTTTTTTTCTCAACAAGTACAGAAAATGTGTAAAAAAAAAAAAATTTAAAAAAAGAAATTTTACAAAGAGTCAACTGGAATTGATTTTATTTTATAAAACAACAAAGACTTGAAGTTTCTACATTACCACCTCTGTAATGCACTTCTCATAAACTAAACTACATCTGCTCACTAAGCAGTAAAAAAACTTTTACATTCGGACTTATTTACAAACATTTGATGTGGATTGAATACACGGATCAGGGCTGCTGGAAGATGACAATCTGTATTCATGTTACATGAAATAGCCAACACGAGCAGTCAAGTACACACATGGAGCAGAGGATTCGCCTTCAATATGAGTGTGAGTTAACTTTCTAAACTTGGAATAATTCGGCAAAAAGAAAGAAAATTGTAATCTAAACACAGTGCTGCGCATTTTCTAAGTTAGCCTAACAGATAATAATAAGAAACCGGGATGCATTACATCGTTTTCATATCATCTGTCACAATTACAGTGACACAAAGAGCTGAAAGCAGCCGACATGCAGACAGACTTGCTGCTTTAAACGATCGACTCTTTTCTATAAATTAGAAACAGTACGTTGTTAGACCATGCAGTAGATAGTATTAGATAGTTTCTTTAACTTAAAGTCTTAACATATTGCATCAGAAATTTTGAATTTGTATAATTTATATCAAATACGAACTTAAGTTATTGATCACTGCTTGTTTTCTGTCTTGTGGGGGGGGGAAGCATGTTAGTCTGAAAATTCCTGCTCATGCTGGCTCTGATGTCAGGCTGAACCGGGTTACTTTAAAGGACAGCTAAGACTTGTTTCTGTCAGCGTCTCAGCATCGGGTCTCAGAAGTGAATTTGCATGGAAGACCTCTCTGGTTGACATTATTGCTGGTTTAAAAAAGAAAAAGGAAAAAGAAGAAGAGGAAGTACACGTTTATGGATTCTCTTCAATGGCAACATAACTGGAAACAACCTGTGGAGGACTGTATTCATTCATATTTTTATCCAAAGCAGAACAAATGGTCAGAATGGGTCTTATTTTCTTGTTTTAGACTGATAAAGGCGTTACATTTTATTTTGACAAGCATCTTGTACACTGTAAGGTTGATTTTGCTGGTTTACTGTGTAAATTATTAATCAAACAAAGCTTTTCTGTTTAACCAAATGGTGGGCGTACGGATGAGAAAAGGGACTTAAATTTGTAGTTACCGTAGAGTAGCTGTAGACTAGAGTAGATGACGGGAGTAGAGGCTGGTTGGGTTTTCTAACATGTCTTGAGTAGAATAAGTTCTGCCTCTGCTCGCGGGTCCTGTGTAGAAGATTAGAATAACTGAGCGTCAGGCTCAAAGCATTTTCATAGACTAGTAGTGTTAGATTTAAAAAATAAAATTTTTTTTTAAAAAAGACAGTGGAAACAATGAGGAATTAACTTTTATGGAGTAAATGGCAAATAGAAAAAGAAGTTGCTTTTCTTTTTTTTGCCCTGTCAACTCAAGATGACATTATCTTACACCTGCTATGTGATGACCCTGCTGTGAAGCCCGCTTTTAAAGATTTTTTCTTCAAACCATCTCCATTTTCATATCTTCTATTTTTAAAAGATGGTCTTTTTTTATAGCTTTTATATAGTTTTGTTTATGACCTTCTGCTGCACTGGTATGCCTGACACAACTTTTAGTCTGTTCATTGAAGTTAAAGTCTCTGATTTAGCTGCAAGGCGGGGGAGGGGGGTTAACAAATTGGCAGATGCTGCCTAAATAAACAGTTCAACCTTTTGGGAAATTTACTTTCTTGCTTAACGTTACTATCAGTCTCCTTTTTTCCCTAGATTTTAAAGCCTCAGCCAGTTAACTTAGCAAATAGGAACTAGGAAACATAGTCCAGCTGTATCTAAAGGTGCAAAGTAAACCTGCCAGCCTCTCTGTGACGTGACACCTGATACTCATATCTGCAGAAAAACCGAGCAACAAAAAGAAAAAGTGGCAATTTCACCAGCAGGTTATGTGCACAACTATTTTTTAATTATTAAATTACCAAATTTGGTTGAGCCTAAATTCAGAATTAGCATTGTCACAAAGGGGACTGTCTTTTTAACTGGCTAGGTTCGAGACAGAGAAAGAGTTTAAAATTTGATTGAAGTGTCAAGTTTTCACTGCTTCTTGTACTTACCAAGTGTAAGTGTATATTATATCCTGACAGATCATCCCTCTGATAATGTCTTGCAGTAGGTGTGCTCAGATTGATCAATTCTTTGTCGAAGGAGAGTTAAATGAGACATAAAACACCTTTGACTTAGGCTTTAGCTTTGTCAAGTCAGCTAAAGCCTCAATCACATAGACCTAAAAATCAGTTGGCAACCTCCAGTCGCTATGGAAAAATGTGCATTACCCCAGTCGACTGGCAAGTGGTTGCTGGCTGTCATCAGGCGGGTGCTGCAGCAAAAACCTTGTTGTGATTTCTTTGGTGGCTAGCAGGTTGCACTTCCATGCCAGCTATGGTCATGGTCAGTTTGTATGAAAGACAGCGATTTTTTTTTTTTTTTAGTACTGGTTAGCGCGTAAATTGGGAAATGTTTGCAAAAAAGTCTGCGCCTTCCATGTAAACTGCTGACGACTGCATCAACCTGCTAGCAACCAAAGCAACTACGAGGTTTTCGGTGCAGCACTGTTTACCACTTTGTGACTGATTTCACTCTAATGACAGCCAGCAACCCCCAGCAACCCCCAGCAGCCACTTGCTAACCTGTCAAGGAATGTATATTTTTCCCTAGCGACCAGTGGTTGCTAGCCGGTTGCTCTAGACCTGTGGGATGGGGCCTAATGTAAAGAAAGCCTGCCTATGTTGAACTCGCTTCTATTGTAGCAAGCAGAGATTCCTGGAAGTTCTTTTTTCAATGATGTAGTCACATAATTCTTTAATTTTGCACCAAACAAACTGGATATTACTCAATAATCTACAAATAATCTACAAACTTTATGGGCTGGTAGGTGAATTCTGTTACTTTTAGGTTTTCTGCCTTTATGCTAAGCTAACTAGCTGCTGAGTGTAGTTTTGCATTAAATGTACAGATCTGTGAAAGGTACCGATCGTCTAATGAAAGCAAATTTCCCAAATGGCAAATTTTCCTTTAAAGCAGAACGAATGTCACTGATGCTTTAACTTTGGAAAATCTGAACTAATGAGAGCTACAGATCGTGTAGCTGAAACCATAAATGTTGCTCTGAATGTGTTTATTATTCTGAATAGGCCTATATTATCTATACTATATGGAAAAGGATCAATAATCCTGGTGGAGTTTATCATTGACTACACACATGACCACTACAGTAGTTTTCGGTAATCAGGGTTGTCATCACTGTTTAAGTTAACATGCCTCTGATGAACTGATAAAAACAATAAGCATTAATCTGCAGTCATCCCACATGTATCCGTATTTTTTGCCATGCCATGATTCACAGTTAGTGACAGAAAGAAATCAAAATATGGAGCTCAAGAAAGACTACTGACGACATATATTTAACACCCAATTAAAGGGTTTTAATTTTTATTTTCTGTATGTGTTACTGTTTTGTTTTAGTAATATGCAAAGGGTTTTGATTGAACTTGTGTGTTTTGTTTTGTTTTTTTGTGTAAATGCTGCACTTTACACGCTACCTACTTTACACTATAGAGATAAAAACAACCAGACACTGTCAGTACATTGTGTCTGCTTCGTCATGATGCGGTTTATCACAAAAAAAGGCCGACATAGCATTAAGCCAAATGAGCTGACACATCGTCGTGGTGCTGTCTGTCTCTCTGAACTACTCAATAACTCTTATTAAACAACGTGTATCCAATAGACCAAAACCTAAAGACAAATGGATTGAACTGCTGGATCGAGGGCAGACGAGCTCTGTTTACCTGTAGCAAGAGACGAGGCCGGTGCTTCTCAAAGGTGTTATTTTACTTTTCTCTGTCTGTGTTTGTTCATGGCGACTGTGGAACCATTTTGAAAATGTGTTTTATCGTTTTAGCCTCTTTTTTTAATGATGCTGTAATTATAAAACATCTGACCGGGGTTAACTTTAATATATGTCGTTGGTTTTGAGCTTTTGTGTGTCTCTGTGGTTTGTTACGCAAGTCAGGCACACATGCACACACACACGCAGACCTACGCACACACACACACCCTTACACACACACTGACCCATCATTAAAGATTTATGCAGACTAAGTCAAATGGGCACACCTCACAGAACAGAGGAATTGTTGGCATTATTACTTTGTGTCCATATTTTTTATTTGCATAATGAATATGTGACACCACAGTCATTGTTAACATTTCATACTCCTCACTGTAATCAGTGCACAGACTGACACGCTCACATGTTAAACATACTCCATATACATGTTTAAAGTTTGGTTTAAAAGGAAGAACCTAGACTAGTTATTTACAGTATCTATATAATTACTGTAAAACAGTTCTTGAACAAATTAATTTGGACTGATCTCTCAGGTAAGTACTGTATAATTACAAAATATGGGTACCTTTGTGGCTCAGGGAGGGGAATGTTAACCAAGAACTGCATTTCCTCTGGAATAAATAGTTCAGATTGTTGTTGCAAGCTAATAAATGTTAAATAATAAATACATAATTAGGTAATATGAACAGCCCCTACAGATGTTTAGTGATCTAAAAGCTGGTGCGTTCATAATTTAGAAATATAAATCTTATATCTTGGTAAGAACACGATCTGAAATGTGTTTTCAATAGTAAAAAAAAAAACATCTTGTAAGTATTTATAAATGTGAGATTTCTTTACAGAGCAATTGACAGAAGAATTAAAGTACACAGCTCTGTATGAGTTTTTTTTTACCCTGTCTGTCACAAATACTGTTTCTTTATTCTTCATAGTTCCCCATTTTTAAGGATGAATTTGCATAATAATAATATAAATAAATTCATAGATTTATATCAGGCCAGCCATGATTGGAGTTATTCCGCTGTTATTATGCAATCCATCAGATTAGGTTTCTGTGTCATGATGAAGGAGTTATGAGGGTAAAAGTGATCCAACCATATACTAGTAAGGTGTACCTGATAAAGTGGCCATTGAGTGTACATGTACAGAGTGCATTTCTTTAGTTTTACTCTGAACCTGTTTTTTGGTTTGATTGCATAATTCACAGAACTTGTGTACTTGTAGTCAGCTGGCAATTGTTCAGTAAAGGCAAAAAACAAAAAGGACTGCATTTTAAATGGGTTAACAAAAAAGTCGGAATGTCTTTAAAGTTGCCTTTGCTTTAAACAAAAAGAAAAAAACAAGAAGTTATTGAGAATTTTTCTTCTCAAATATGAGACCTGTTGAGTCTGATTCTCTGTAATAACATGAAGCATGTGTTCCTAGTAACTAGGTGACTTCCTGTCTTTCAGGATATCAGTAAACAGCCAGTCATCCTCCTGAGGTGGTGTTGGTATGGGGCGGAGTTCAGGGTTGTCAAGTGGGACAGTGAAGGACTGAGCAACTCCCTCAAAAGGTGTAAACTGTAGGTTATTTTCACAGTTAACCTGCATACAGGTGCTCTCCTCCTGAGAACACTGGTACGCCTGAAGCTGTGCGGCGTTGTAGTGGTAGCTGACTGAGGAGGGGATCGGGTTCTGGTTGATGTCTGTACTTTGACAGAGTTTAAAGGTGTTAAATTGTTCCTCTTCTGTGTATCCACTTTGTCTCAGGGTCACTGAGCTCCTGTGGTTACCCTGGAAGTGGTCTGAGGTCAGTCCCTGGTCTGCATATGCATATTCATACCTATACTCACCTTCACAGTGGAGATCATCCACCTCAGTGAAGTTATCTGACTGATCTCCAAATATAGCATCATCATCACCCTGGCATGCACAGATGCTTTCAAAATACGCCTCTATGTCAGTGCAGTCTCCTAAGTCCTTATTGTCAACAGTAAAAAGCTCCATTATGTCAGTCAGCTGACCCTCAGAGAAGTCGGAGAAGCTCTTCTGAGCCTCCACGCAGCCCGAGAGGTCTGTGAACACTTGAATGGAGAAATCACAAGAGTCAAGGGACCGTGGAGATAACTCTGGGGGAAACAAGGGGGAGACGTCCACATTTTGGCCAAGCTGAATGAAGTCACTTGTAGTTGACTCTGTGTCTTCTTGGTGGTTGTTGGCTGGCTTCGATTGACTCTCGTTGTTAAAATAAACCATGTGGTACAAGTCAGAACTTCTTGGGGAGCTTATCGATTTAATTTCAACTGGTTTATGACCTCTGCTTCCCTTTTCCTGCCTCCTCTTGCTCTGTTTGTTTGCTGTAACTGTGCAGGTGGAGGACTGCGATTTGGGATTATGTGTCCAAAGATGACCTGATTCAGTCTGCTTCCTTTTTTCATTTACTTGACTGTCATGTAAGTCAGGTGAGGAAACACTGATAGACTTTGAGGTGCCATCTGTACCTGTTTGAAGGCTGCTTTTATTGGCATCCTGTGGACCGCCACTTTGAGACAGATTACTTGACTGGTCAGGTGTATCTGGCTTGTGTGATGACAGAGAGGACACGCCTTTGTCCTCATCCTTAAAATAAAGAGCAGATGCCAGCCGGTGGTTTGCTGCTTCAATGTCTGCAAATTTTCTGTTGATAAGAAGAAAAATGAATTGGGACAACAGTGAAAGACTATTTCATGCTATTTTGGCTGTGCTGAATGAATATCTCTCATATTTGCCAGAGGTTTTTATTTTATTTTTTTATTTTAGAATTCTTCTTTAAAGGGTTAAAATCCAAAAACTCTCATTAATATTTGATATTTATAATTCAGGCTTAAAAGACTGTGTCAGTTAAAGTGGAAAAAAATATTACTATATTTATAGTTTGTGGGAAGGTGGCATTTTTTGGTTAGGACTTCGAGTATCGGTTTTTGTCAAGAATCAGACACTGTAGAGAAAAAAAAATGCATGAAAATGAATGTTGCTGCCAATCACTGGCCCATCTCAGGGCCTAATAAAAATAGTGATCATATGCACCTTGAAATGTATTTAATGGAAATTGTTTTTGGTTTTTCTTTGGCTGGGTTTTCTTTCTATAAAAATCAGTGGTGTTATGTAAACATACTGGGCTTTAAAGGGTTAAAATCCCCCAAATCTAATTAATATTCAATATTTACAGTTCAGGCTAAAGTATTTTTTAAAAGACTGAGTCATTTAAAGTGGAAAAAATATTGTTGCATAGTATTTTTACAGCAGTTTTTGGGAAGCTGCCATTTTTTGTTCTTAGGGTAAAAAGACTTTTTAAGGATCATCTAAGGGTTCAAATCAATCACACCATGAGCCAACTTAGAATTATCAGTTAACCTAGCCTACATGTCTTTGAACTGTGGGAGGGAGCTGGAGAACATGCAAGCTCCATCCAGGAAGATTTCAGCCTGCAGGTAGGTTTGAACCAGGAACTTTGTTGTTATGAAGACTAAGGTTAAAAGGTTTTGAACCAAATTAATGACTTCACCAACTGAGGGCAATTAATGTGTCACCAAATTTCATCTACCCACTATAATCTTACATGGGCAGCACCGTGGTGCAGCAGTTAGGACTGTCTCCTACTGGTTCAGACACGCTGGCCAGCTGGGGCCTTTCTGTGTTCTCCCTGTCCATGTGCGGGTTCTCTCCAGATTCCTCCCACAGTCCAAAGAAATGCAAGTTAGGTTAATTGGTGATCCTAAATTAGCCATAGTTGTGAATGTGAGTGTGAAGTGTTCGCTCCATGATACACTGGCAGCCTGTCCCAGGTGTAATCTGTCTCTTGCGCTGTGACAGCTGGAATAGGCTGTAGTCTCCCCACCATACCTGAACTGAAGATGAAGCTGGACAGATGGATGGATGATACTCTGATAACATCCCCAACAGCTCAAAATCTTACAGGCCAACCTTTCTACCTTTTTAAACAAATCATTCTCTCATCTCAGGTCTCAATTAAATCCAGAAATATTTCCAGGATATTAAACTGAGAATGTTTTTTCACTGTTAGCATGTATGTGTTAGTTAAACTTTTAATCTTACCTGATTTGAAATGATAAGCATCCTTCAAACATTTTCTTGAAAACATTTTTAGGAAGATGAAGTCAACTTTTGCCTGTGTTGTGAGAACCTTCCCTGCTAGCTGGGTTTTTGAAGTCACATAAGTTAGAGTTTTATCAAATTGCTCTCCTAACGTTCAGTGTGTGTTTTCCAAAAATGTAAAACTATTCTTTTAAAAATGAAATGTTATTTACACTCCATCTGTATTCTTTATCATTTTACATGATTTAAGAAGTAATAAATACACAGTCACATGAAAACCATTTAATACAGCACACTGTAACAATGTTTTTTTGTATTTTTCCCCCCTCTCATCGTCTGGGAGCTCACATTTTCTTACATCCAGTTTCACTGGCAGGAAAAGGCTGTGCTACATTTTACTGTAAGTGTTTCACTGATGGTCCAACACACCTCTGAATCATGTTGTGCAGGAAGCGACGGTGGTTGACCTGCCGCTTGGATGGTCGGTTCTTCTTGGGTTTTTGCAGGGTCCTCATCATGTGACCTGCTGCTGAAGTTACAAAGGTGTAGAGGTCACGACCCCAGGGGACCCCTCGCTCCAACCCAGGCTCGAGACTCACGGAGATGGATGGCCGCATGCCTGCGAAATGTACATTTATTTACTGCATAGTAAATTCATTTAGTAAATAGTAAATTCCATTCAGTGGAGAGTTGGGAGAGTCAGGAGTCACTGACTTAAAATGGAATAAAAGTCCAGAGATATAAATGCTCAAGCAGAGTCTCCTTGAGTTTAAAGGACAGAGAGCAGAACAGATCCTGATCAGAGGAGCTCAGGCAGGTGCTGGTGATAAAGGTGCTGTATATCTGTAATGCAGGCAGAGCTCTGAAAGTAATCAGAGTAATTTTGAACTGATCCTGCATTTCCTGACAGATGAGAAACAGTGATGGAAGGAGTAAATTTCTCTTTTACTTGAATAAAATATCATCTACTTTCACTACATCTAAAAGTATTTATTCTGCACAGGGGAAAAATCCTGTTGGCTGACACCAAATTATTATTTCTCATAACTAATATTACTGTTCTGAGGAACTGTCACATGATAAGGAGTAAATGGTCTGATACTTGCTCCTTTCTACTCAATTTTAGCACTCAAAGGATTTTCTGTTACTATTATATGACTTATCTATTATAGTCTTATTTACCCAACTAACACACAGACATTCAAGCAGCACTTTTATCTCCGCCTTAGTGTTTTCTAATATTTACACTCATCAGGGTTCAGTATCTGGCTCAAGGATACTTTGACATGTACACTGGACTAGCTGGGGATCGGTCCACTGACCTTCTGATTGGTAGACAACACACTCTACCACCTGAGCCATGCCTTAAAAAGTCCAAAATCTAAAAACCTGGCTACCACAAATGTTATTCCCAACTATAATGCAAAAACCAAAAAAACATGCCTTCAGACTAACTGCAGTGTATCTGTAAAGCAGTAGCAGGGGAGTTAAAAGTTCAACACTTCGCTGTGAATTTATGTTTAGTACAAGTAAAGTACCTGAGTAAGTGTACATAGTCAATTTCCACCAACTAGGAAACCAATATAAAGAAATCAAGCCCCAATTCTCATAAAATGAACATATAGGAAGTGATCAGGATGAATGATTATTAAAATAATGAAATGATTAAATGATGAGAAAAGACAAACTGCAGGTAAAAATCACAGATTAAGCAATAGGTGTTTAAATAAATCTGTTTGTAAAGGCTGTAACTCATTTATTATAACATAACAACAAAATGACAATAAAAACACTGTTACAGTTAATGTTTTGTAGTATGGAAACAGCTGATGTGCGTAACTTCTAATATAAAATTACTGCAAAAGCCTGCTTACCTTTTTGTCTCCAGGTTGCTGTGTATCTCTCTATAAACTGAACTGAAGGCTGAGGAGGCGTGCTGCAGTAATTCAGCTGTTAATGCATGTGTGTGCATGTATTGTTGACGGATCTGTGTGCACAAATTAAGTTGAGTGACATCAGTGCTCAATGCAAATGCACACGTTTCTTTTTTTTCTTCTTTTTTTTCCAGGCAGTCTGAATGGAATCTGCTTTGACAAATTAATAGCGGGAGAGGAAGTGAGACACGATGAGAGGGTCTGAAAAGAAAGGGGCAATTATCTGAAAAGTCAACCACTTGTGGAAGTGTGGGCACATGTCTCCATTGTGTGGCTCCCTGAAAGCAGCTTGTTAAATACTGCGAGACACTAAGGCTTGAGTTCAGGGTTAACAAGCCCTTAATTGATCAGCTTAAACTCTGGCCCTAATTATCACATTCTCAGAGGGAAGAGCTAAGATGGTTGCTAGCTGCTTTCAATTGACCTTTACAATTCAAAAGGACACCTTCCAAGTTCAACATTTTGCATATCTATGGCAGCAGGTGTGTGAATAGGCTGTATTTTTTACACAGATGGGAGAAATACATTTAAATACAACAACTTTTCATAGTGATTTTAAGTTTAAGATTATTATCTTTTCTCTTCTTTGCAGCTCACCATTACTTTTGTTGGATTTTCGTATGTGAGAGCAACATGCAAATCCAACACAACACACAACAAAAAGGCAAATAAGGTACTTTCAGCTTTATCATATGTAGACAGTCAAGTTACTTTTTGGTATCTTTTACCTACATTCATTCTCAGAAACGGATTTCCTAAATACCTGTTACACCACTCATTAACACAAATATCTAATCATCCACTCCTGTCAGCTGAGAACGGGAAACTGCGGCTACAGTTTACACGGACTCAGTCAGAATTGGTGTAAAGAACATGAAAGCATGGCTCCATCAAGCCTTTTATCAACAGTTCAGGATGGTTGTGGTTGGGTTAAGGTGTGAGGGACTTCTTTGGTGCACTTTAGGCCTGTTAGTACCAATTGAGCATCATTTAAACACCACATCTTACCTGAGCATTGTTGCTGCCCGTGTCCATCCCTTTATAACCACAATGTACCCATCTTCTGATGGATAACACACCATGTCACAAATCTCAAATCATCTCAAACTGTTTTTTGAACATCACAAATAGTTCAATGTACTCAAATCCTCCACAGTCACCAGATCTCAATCCAGGTGAGAATCTTTGGGGTGAGGCAGAATGGGAAACTCACAATGGGGAATCAGATAAAATCTGCAGCAGCTGTGTGGTGCTGTCATGTCAATATGGACCAAAAGCTCTGAGTAATCTTCCCAGCACCTTGTTGAATTTCTGCCACAAAAAATAAATCAGTTCTAAAAGTAAAAGGAGCCCAGTCTGCTTTTACCAAGGTATATCTAATAAATTGTCCAGTGAGCATATTGCTCGAGTGCAGTTCCACCCAGCTTCTTAATCTGCACTCACAAGTTTGCAGATCTTTTGGCTTTTCACTAAATAAAGCAAGAAAATTAATTTAAGCATATTAAACAAAACACACTTTAACCAATGACCTGCAGAGCTAAATGAGCAAAAACATTCTATATAGTAATACAGCACAAGTAAAAGCAAAAATCACCCCATGCGGGTGAGGTCCTGATATGCAGAGGCACAATTTAGGAGCAGTTAATGCAAAGGCATCGTCTCCTTTATGCTTCCATTTTGCTGTTGGGACACGGAGTAACTACTTGGAAGATGTCAATGATTTTGTGAGAATGTTCACAGTTAAAAAAAACACATAGGTGAGAGGTGTAAACTCATTCACTGACTTCAAAACAAGCCATAAAATCTTAAAAATCGCTTCTATCTGATTTCTGTGCCTTTTCAAAGCCAAGCGGTTCACTCAGAGGAGGGAACCACTGCTGCAGGAGTGGCATGTATTTATAGTGACACCACATGTGCTTCTGGCCTGAGGGCTCTGCAGCTCTGGTGTGGTTACAAGTTCAGCACTTGAGAATGACGCAGTAAGTCATAGTGTCTGAAAGATTTTCTTACCAGGATTTGCTTACATGGCGACATCATAAGACAAGTGCAATGGGTACAGTCATCCGTTGTTATCAAATCTACATGCGCATAAATTCACTATTTAAGCTTCACAGCAAGAGTTTGTTAATGCGTTGCTCAGTCAGTCTCACTCTTCACATGTGGTGTTTTCTCACGGTCCTCTCCAGGGGGTGATAAGGCTTTATCACACGTGCCCTGCAACAGCAGCAGAACTTTGACCCTGTGAGAAGATCTCGTCACTTGTAGATTTGCCTCTGCTGGTAATCCTCTTTGTCCGGAGAATTGTAGTTTGTGTCTTTTTGGCTTTGGGGAGACTCAGAAGAGTGTGAGAGGAGCTACACTGAAAGGTAAGTTTGGATATTTTGGGGGCGGGGGGGACGGTAATAATTTAGGGTGAACCAAGAAAACCAACAGCCCTTATGCTGCTGAATTTCCTCACGCTTAAGTTTTTTAACGAGGTTCAGTGAAAGGCTTTCCTTGCTTAGGAAAATGTTGAATGACTTCAGCTTTAATGCTCTCTCTTATCAGATTCCTCACCATGAAGCGGGTCTGGGCTGTGTTCAAAGCTCGCCCGTACGTCAGTAACGTCCTGGGATACACAGCCCTGTTCGCCTCTGCTGACCTCGTACAGCAGAGCGTGCTGGGTGGGAAACCCGCAGCAGGATCCACATCAGAGGATGCAGCAGGCGTCGACTGGCATCAGACGGCTCGAGTGGCGACCGTCGGTTTTTGTTTCCACGCCAACTTCAACTATCACTGGCTCAGAGGGCTGGAGAAGATGCTGCCAGGAGGCGGGGTAAAGGCAGTAACTGGGAAGGTGGTGGTGGATCAGCTGATTGCGGCTCCTCTCACCATCAGTGCCTTTTACATTGGTATGTGTGTCTCAAAGCTTATTTTGATTTTTCTGATATAGCCTAATATTCTAAATCTGAAGTGATGGATTGGTCCATTTTCAGATTCTAGTTTTGACTTTTAGAGCTATTCGTGGACCCCCAGCAGGAGGCTAAGGTCATGTGATCAGGGCCACAAGTTTGACATTTAAAGGTGGCAGAGCTGTTGGAAGACTGATCCCTAGACTCTGAGTTTGAGGTCTGTGAATTTGCTGGTAGTTTTTAAAAAGCCACTAAAATCTCATATTTTCTTTTCGGCAATTCTTTGTCTTTATGTTTTTGGCTGTTGGTTGTGAAACACTTTGTAATAATTATCTTAAAATGTACTATATAAAATTAATTTAAAAAAAAAAAAAATTTTTGTGGAAAGAAAATCTTCATAATCTAAGACAGAGTTCAACCAGTCAGGCTTCAGATAGACATCTGCATTAATCTAATGTGTTTATTGGATGTTTTTCACAGTCAGTACAAATCTGCTGACCATGCAACTGCATCATACCACTCAGGATTAATGGCAGCTATATTCACTAGTCACTTTATTGGGTACAGGTTAGTACTGAGTTGGACTATCTATTGTCATGGCATAAATTCAACAAGGTGCTGGAAACATTCCTCAGAGAACTGGGTCCATATTGACACGATAGCGTCACACATGCGGCAGATTTGTCGGCTGCTCATCCATAATGTGAATCTCCCATTCCCCTACGTCCCAAAGGTGTTTTATTTGAAGTCTGAGATCTGGTGACTGCGAAGGCCATTTGAGTACAGTGAATTCACTGTCATGGCCAAGAAATGAGTTTGAGATGATTTGAGCTTTGTGATATGTGTTATCCAGGAAGCAGCCATCAGAAGATGAGTACACTGTGGTTACAAAAGAATGGACAACACTCAGGCAGGCTGTGGTGTTTAAATGATGCTTCGTTGGTACTAACAGGCCCAAAATGTGCCAAGAAAAAATCCTATTGTTACATCACCACTAGCCTGAACTGTTTACACAATGCTTTTATGTTGTTTATGCCAAATTCTGACCCAAATGTCTCAGCAGAACTCAAGACTCATTAGACCAGGCAACGATTTTCCAATCTTGTATTGTCTAATTTTGGTGGCCCATGTGAACTGTAGCCTCAGCTTCCTGTTCTTAGCTGGCAAGAATGACACCTAGTGTGCTCTTCTGCTGCTGCTGCTGCTGCTGATTTAGAGATGCTTTGAGTCACTATGGCCTTCCTGCAGTTTGTCCATCCTCCTTGGACCACTGACAACAACAAGGCATTTTCACTCAGTGAACTGCTGCTTACTGGATATTTTCCCTTTTCCAGACCATTTTCTGTAAAAGATCATTTTCCTCTCTTTTTTTGTTATTTAAGGTGCATAGTCAGCAGGTGTTACTGTTAGCATGGTAATTGGACTCTTTTGTGTACTCTGGTTTGTCGTAACAGCCTTCACCTATGAAATCGCACTTATTAGATCACTTTGTATATAAACTTCATTCATCTAAAAAAAACCCCTCCTAATTCTAAGAACACTAGTATAACAGTACTGATGGCAGCAGTGATTTATTACTAAATATGAGTACTTCTCCTCATTACTGTTTTATTATTGCAAGCTTTGTTGTCAGTCTTGGGTTAAATGTAGACAAATCCCAAATGTTTGCTTATTCAACTGATCTGCTGTGCACAAAAACTTCAGATTACATTAATACATCTGAATTAATCAAACTGTTTACCTTATACTTATTGCCAAGTAACACAAAACTACACATGAATAATAAAGAATTATGGGCATATAAAATGAAATTAACAGGTTTGCGTTTATTAAAAATTTTAAACACTGGGATCAAAATTAAAATTTTAATTTAAATGAGTTTTAAATGACTGATCGAACAAATCTGTCTACATTCTAGGTTTGAGTTTACTTGAACGCAAAGATGACCCACTTGAAGACTGGAGACAGAAATTTTGGGCATCTTACAAGGTACATATACAGTCATAGTCTGTCTTTATTAAACTTCATGACGGCGATGTGTTCCCAAATCTCCGGTAATAATCTCTCTCTCTCTCTCTCTTTAGACTGGGGTAGTATTTTGGTCAACAATGCAGGTTTGCTCAACTCTTCTCTGCACACACAGACTGAGAGAACTACACTGATGACAGGCTTTCACAATCATAATATCCATTTCTCTTCTTTTCCATCACCTCAGGCAATGAACTTTGCATTTGTCCCCCCTGTGGCTCGGACGGTGTTTCTGGGTGGTGTCGCCCTGGTTTTCACAATCTTCCTGTGTCACCTCAGACACCAGCGACACCACAAACAGGAAAGAACCTGAGACTCTCCCCGTCGCATCAAAGGCTTTAGTAAACTAATTAAAAACACAATTCCAAAAAAAGCTGGGACACTGTGTGAGTAAAAACTGAATGCTTTGATTTATATACATCATAAACCCATAAACCCCAGCAGCTGGTCTCATCTGTTCCCAGATGTTTACAGGCTGTTGTTAAACAAAGACGGGATGCTATATGGTGGTAAATGTGGACCTGTCCCAACTTTTTTTTGAGCTGCGTTTCTGCCATCAGATTCAAAATGAGCTAATATTTTTCTTTAAATGTCACATGGTACATTTTCTACGTTTTTGACATGTTTCTATGTTCTATTGTGAACATAATATGGGGTTATGAGGATCTGGTGAAATCATGTGATTTAAACAGACTAAGAGGATACTGTATCTAAATGTGAGGAAGGAAAATTGTATTAAATTCTTATTTTAAAGCTGCTTTTTCAGAATTCATAATCTATGAAAGTTTTCTTTGAGCTAATTTTAAAGCAAATAAAGTTTCAAATAAATATTTTGATATTCTTTTATTAACTGTCCTCAGTCACCGTACCCCTCAGCTTCTACTGATGCACTTTAACTATAAATAAATAATATAAGCATGGGAACCAATTTTAAACTGTATCTTCAGGCACTTTGCTACCAGTAGCCTGTCACAAAAACACACTATTTGTTCTCATTTCTTTAGTTGAATCTGAAAAATGCCAAAAATAACATAGTCTGACTGACATAAAATAGTATTTTTGCAGCAACAAGGTGATTCTCAAAGAGCTGTGACTTGAAAACTTGGCATATCTCGGAATGGTGTGCAGTGTGTCCGTTGCTGAAGTCTCATCAGAAATGGTGTCAGTGGAGAGGTGGCTGTCAAGAAGCCATTCTTAAAGAGGGGAAACGAGGGATAAGGCTGTGCCTGACTACACAAGAACTGGTGTGAAAATCTGTGAAAGCAGGTCTCATGGAGTGAAGAATCCAAATGTAAAATTTTAACCTTTGGACCTTTATCCCAAAAAAGTTGATTCTGTTCATCTGGACGTAGCGTAGTCTAATCTCTAATGATTTAAGCTACATTAGCTGACGTTTTTGACAATATTTAGAGAACAAATAACAATAAATTAAAGTGTGTTTTAAATCTGCATAACTGATTTGTGTCATAAAATTACCTCTTCATCTTCTTTCTACCTAGGAAAATATAAAATTTGAAGGTCAGTGTCAGAAAATAATACTAAAATACTCTAATACTCTAACATACTCTATTATTACTACTATTAATATAACAGTAAAAGTATTTTGAAATTGGGTTTTAAAAAGGGTCTAAACTCTCCTATGTTTTTATTTATTTGTTTGTTTTTGCACTTTTATAACTGTGACTACATTTCTCTGTGAGTGTGCTGTGTGTGTGGTTGTTTATTTGTTTTTGAATAGCAAAATAACTTGAGCCCTGTCAAAGGTGGTTGCCATGGTCACGCGTTGGCAATCAGCTGAATGCGTTGTTTAAACCTTCTTTGCGTGTCTGTTCGGTGTGTTTTCTTCCGTCAAACTTAACAGCTCTTCAACTGCAAACAGCAAAATCTTTTATTCAACTTTAAACTTCGTGTCCAGCAAGGATTTGTTTGTTCAGCTGGACGACAGACCCTCTGACCTCCTTTATCCACCTTCCTCTGTTAAGACCCTCACCTGCAAACCCATTCATCCTTCTCCGCACCCTCAACCTTCCTGCTTTCCTCCCCTCACCTCCACTCCCCCAGCCCCTCTTCTCCACCTGTAGGGAGGTGTACTGTGTTTCCTCAACAAGCCCCTTTCTGTCAGTGCAAAGATGTTTAACTACACTTTTAATCCCATTTAATATTAAAAGAACTACAATGTTGACACTACTACTCAGTTTTTCTACATAACAAAGAAATACAACTACACTGCAAAATCTTCAGTGTTAAATTGAAATATTACTAGCATTTTTAGTTATTTTCCAGTATTAGAAAATCAGCACTGCTCAGTGTTAGTCATTGTTAATCTTCAACACTGACTAGGTTACTGTTAAAAATATAACACTGTCAAAAGTGTTCATTTAACACTCAAAAGAGTGGACCTATATAAACACTTTCTAGTGTCAATTTAACACTGGGGA